>VMDR010005558.1:0-50859 GCA_007922815.1 Macrotus californicus
TTAGGTTGCTAGAGTACTTTCCACAGCAATTTTGCATCTTATTTCATAAATATTCCTGTGTCCTTAAAGCCTGCTAAGAAAACAGGATTACATCTGCTCTCCTATGTAATGATCCTGCATCAACCCTTATCAGAATGAAATGTCCAGAAAACATAATAAATTGTAATCTAGATAATTGTGTTCCTGGTAGTTGAGGGAATTCAAGCACCAAGGGCTGTGTACAGGCGGCTGTGCTAGGACCTTGTGCTATTCACTGGTCATTCATCTACACTCTTCCCAGGTCAAGGTCTGTGTAGTTTTTCCTGAAAATTGGCGGCTAACTTCCTTTGTCTGCCAACAGCCCATGAGCCCAAGCCCTTCACCAGGTTCCAGGAGCTCATGTCACTAGGCAAGAAGCCAGAGCTTAACAAAGCTGGAGTCTGCTCAGCAAATGTAGGTGGAAGGAAGCTGGCCTATTGGGTAGGAAACCATTCAGAGCACCCACCTAGCTCCAAGCTAGACTGAGCAGGTGTGGACTGTTGGAGAATCTCAGTGAGGGCTCACCTGGTTTTGTGGAGGTGCAGCACAGTCAGGTGATTAGAGTATTGGGGAAAATTGTGCTTTCCTCGACACAATGCAATTTCAGCAGCATAAATCAATTTTACATAAAACACATGATTTTGGAAAATCTGTGCATACATGAGAGAGATATCAGGAATAAGGCATGGTCGGGTGCTACATAAAAATAAGATTATAAGGGTGCTAAGCTTAAAGACAGTATAGGCTCTACATGTGAACTTACAAAACAGATATACAGTCTAGTTGGGCAGAAGGAGTGCCTCCATTGCCAAGGAATCATGCACCACAGGACTGATGTGATAGCAATTGTCTCTTGCATTTAAAGGTAAAGCAATTATAAAAAGATGATTTTATACTCTTCAGAAACATGTCCATTATGAAAAGGGAACTGTAACTATATATAAAATCAGGGCACTGAAAAAATATACCCCAAATAAACATATATTTGAATTCTTTGGCAAGATTAGCAAGAAAAAAAGAAACAGCAAAAGCCTTGGCTCCTTGTAAATGAAGCTCTATTTCAAGAATTTAGCAATGAAGAAGGCTACTCAGCCCACCTTGGAAGATTTATTTCATCATCTTTAAGCCATACTAGTTATAATTAATCACATTTTCTTGTTAGGCACTTGGGTTCCCAGAAGATATTCTTTAGTAGTTGAAAAAAATGCACATCTTTAGCTTGGTGGCCACTGATAGACACACACCACTGCTGGGTTTCTCGTTCAGACTATCATTACGTCTGAAAACAAGTCTACAAGGGGTTTATCCTTCCCAGCTTCCTTGCCTTCCCGTGCCTGCCTGCCTCGGGGGCTGCTGGCACCAGGAGCTTCACCCTGTGACAAGTGGCTATAGACCGAGCCATCTCACTTTCTGAATCTGAATGCTTTTGCCCCTCTGCCAAATTCCAGACAACTCCAGAATAAGCCCGTTCAGATCACATGCATTCAATGGGAGGCTTCTACCTGCTGTGAGTGAAATGGCCCCTTCAGTTACACCCTGAGCTCACAGTCAGTGGCCCTGTCCTCCTGTGCCCAGTCTGGTGCTACGGGTGGCAGTGAGCCTCTTAGGCTCCTGCCTAATTGTATCCTCCTCATTGGGCATCCTCTGTCTTTCAAAAGCACTCCTAAGCAGGAGACAGATTGAATCAGACAAATAGGCAGTGCTGGTTTCAAAGACATCAAGGGGATAGCCAGAGACAGCCGCATTATTATTGATGTTTTTAACCTAAAGCTTTAAGCTACTAGAAGCTAGCGAATACGAAAATTTTCAGACAGACTGAATATTGCTAATTCCAACTAAACTTCATTATTAGCACTGAATTTGACTTGGTTGGCTCAAAGATTCGGTGAATCTTTCCAAATGACTTCTTATTGAATTTTTTAAGGAAGTCTGTACCTGTGTTATGGTGAGTTTCCACGGAAAATTGACAGCCCAGAAAACACTCTTCATGATTAAAAGAGTATTTGCTTCCCTAAAGAACTCAGAGTTTAAATTAGGTGTAATTAAAATTCAAGAATATTTGTGCATCACGGAATGGTTTAAGGGTTGTCTATTAAGCAAGGGATATATTCGTTCTATTCTTGTAAAATTTATCTTCAACGTATAATGTATATGCACTAAATATTGGATGAGGTACAAGCACTGGGTAGTGATGTTCACTTTGGTTTATACTGAATTTAAATTAGTGGCTTTAGAACATATTTGGCATTAGACATTGCATTTTTATTAACTTAAAATGTTTATTTCTTCTCTTCTAAAAGCATCTTACACCCTTGAGGGCAGGGTAGACTGTGTCTAACCCTCTCCATATGCCCTGGTCAGTCCACAGTGCCTTGAATACAAGAAGGTGCTTGACAAATATTTGGCTTTAACTACAATGATGCTGCGTTTCAGGTTTCTGGGATGTAGCCTATCAAGCATGTGGCACTGAATTTTGTATGTATAGAAATTCAAACCATTTGGGGGAAGTGAATTAAAATTTAATTAGAACAAATATTCTTAGGGTTACCATCTTCCTATCAACTTATGGAACAAACACAAGAAAACAAAGATCAGAAGACAGGAATACGCAATTGAAGTCAACAAACTTTAGTTGAGCACTTACTGTTGAAAAGCCTAGGGTTGGTTGCTGGAGGATGGCTAAGATAATGAGCAGAGTTAACAGTTACTGACTATTTACTGTGTGCTCAGCACTATGAGGAAGGACTGTACATGTACTGATGCATTCAACCCTCACAATACGAAAACTAATCGGTTCTGTCATAGAGGCCTTACAATCTAGGACAGACTTCCTCCTCTTGTCCCCTCTCTTCCTTGTGCTTTCTTGCCCCACCCCTACTGCCATCCTGGAGCTGGGTGGGGGTGAAAGAAAAAAAGAGAGGGACAAGGAGGAATAGGTCTGGCTTTTAAAGTTTGGCTTGATTCCAGTAGGAGGCAGACCATGCCACAATAAATTTGAGTTTTTATCAAAAATTATCTTCACAGGCTTCAGAACAGGATGCCAATCTTTTTGAATAAATGTTCAATTAATCTGTCTTGGTTTCCAAATGTATTAACAAAACTCATTTTCATTTTTATCAGTATCTTAGTTTTGCTCCAGCGAATTCCTCTTTCCCTTTAAGATTCGGCTGATGAAGAGCAGTGAACAGGCTCTCCACAATCGTGTTCGGGTTACACCAGCACTGGGGAACTCCAGCCAAGACACACTGTAAATTATTGTGTGATGGAAAGCAAAACGACAATGAAATATTCTTTATAACCAGAAGATCAGAGATACTTTGAACAACTTTTTTTCAAAAGAATTAAACCAAAGGTATCATACAAACCCTTACATAGCATATTGTGCCTTCTCTAAAAACCAGTTATCTCCAGCTCCTCCACAGAAATAAAACTGTGCATGTTAGTTTTTGTTCTAGGAGGCACACGAAGAGAAAAGTCAACGCTGGTGGACCAAACTCAAGCATGCTGTGGGAGTGGCCTCAGCATAGTCCCTGCACGGGCAGGAGGCCCCATGAAGGAAGTCACTCCAGAATTTCCAAGGATGCCTAGGTCAACTACTGCTCAGGGGTGCAAGGCAAAATCTCACTGTTTTAGCAGAAAGGAAAAGGGCAAGGGATTCTTTAAAAAATAGAGAATTTTACTTTTCTTTCAGCATTTGTCAATTCCCGTTAGAGAATTAGAGCTACATGTTGAGAGGCCTGCTCACAGGTGTCTGACAGATGCAAATTCGTACCTAAATTTACTGCTGTGTCACCTAAAGAGGTCGCACTGAAAGGTGTATTTCCCCTCTAGTTATGGGGCCTCAGCCCTCCATCCCCACTGTGAGCAGCAGATCTGTCTCAGGCTTGGTCAAAAGACCAGAAGGAAAGACTTGCTGGTCAGGCTGTGTCGCCAGCATGCAGGCAGAAAGAAAAACAGCTGCTGCCTTTCGGCGGGATCTCCAGGGCCCAGTGGAATAAAAAGAGGTTAGTTGCTTTCCTTTCCCTCTAATCAGTCCTGAGCTTTCCTCATAAACCACATGCCATGTTCTCTGGTCCATCTCATTTTGAAAAGCACGGTAAAGACTTTGAACTCCTGGGGGTCTGGCATTTGAACTCCAGTTCTTTCATCTTTTGCCTCAGCACTCAGTACAGAACATGCACTGTGTTGAGCTCATTAATTCTACTGACCAACTAACAAGCCTGATGAAAGGTTCTAAAAGTTCAAGTCCCAATTCAGGCTCTTCCAGATGCCTCAGAAAAATGAAGAGAGGTCTGGGAAGAGGGCTCTTCAGTCAAACTTTCCCAGAGGACCTTGGGGTCCCTGAGAGGGGAGAGGTCCTTAGCCTTCCTGTGGATTTTCTGTAGTAGAAATCAGGGTTGGTCCTGCAGGCATACACTTGCTGCCATGGTCGGTGAGATTCCCTTTGGCAGCCAACTGTTGTGAGTCACGATTCTGGCCCTATCCTATGTAGGCTATGAAATTAAATACATCTCTTACTTGGGAAACTGATAGGGTGTTTAGAAAGTAGTTACCCCTTGTCCTGCCCAAAAAAGCTACAGGTTTAAAAGTCTGATTAACTCAATTCTTTTCTTTTATACCTACCTTATTAAGGATATTAAAGATTAAAGCTTTGCACAGACATGCCCCTCATCTAGAAACTTCAAGAATGATGAAAGCTTTTTTGAGAAAAAAAGATTATATTTTCATGGGAAGATTGCATTGAACTTAAGAAAATCACACTAACACTTGCTATTTTCTTATAACATTTGAAGGTTTGCAGAATGGAAGTGTTGTGAAGAAGGTGGTTTCTTCACATAAGAGAATGCAAACCCAATAATCAAACAGTCCTGAGCAACCTGACGTCATCTTAAGAGGAGGCATACAGTGACACACAAATGCCAGGTTCATTTTTCAGACTTAAGATTTAAATGAATGGAGTTTGAGGATAAAAGGCACATTTTCCAGGGCAGCGGTTCTCAAACGCTGCAGAACTCCCTGTGGGACTTACATCGGGGATTGCTGGATCACACCTCCACCTCCCAAGAGAGCTTCTGATTCAGCAGGTCTTGAGCAAGGCCTGAGAATTTACGTTTCTAGTATGTTCCTAGGTGATGCTGATGCTGCTGGACTGAGGACCACACTTTTGAGAACCACTGCTCCAAGGAAATGAAGCTCCCTTCTGATATGCCTGGGGAAAGGAGGTTTGCTTGTGGTCATCACTTAGACCTCGGGCATTCTCTTTGAAGGCCCTGGAGAAACAGAGTTCTGACCATTTGTAGCCTGGATGACCTGACCCTTTTGGAATCTTGATTTTGATTTCTGCCAACAAATTAGCAAAAGTCCTCTGTTTCTGGTCACCTGAATCTTTCTGTTAAAATACTTGGGACAGGTGAGTATTTTATTCACTAGGACATATGAGGAGACAGATCAAATCTGTGTCCTGCCTCTAATTGTCCTTTTTGGCAACAGTGGCAATTGTGGTTCTTCCCAGGCCCTACAAACAACACTCTTCACCTTGACAAGCAGTCTCCCTTGGTGTCTCCTGTGTGTGAGTGAGCCTTCCCCTGGTCTGCTTTTACAACACCAAGGGATTTACATATACACAATTCAAGGACAGAGTTTTAAATCAGCATTTCAGATAGCAGAGTACAGGAACCAAGGTTCATTCTGAGCTTCTCTGCTTTTTGCCACTCAAGAGTGATGCCCCTGTCTTGTTACAAAATGGGCCAACCCTTTGATTACAGGTTAAGGGAACTAGTTCACTGGAAAAAAGTCTTATTCTCCAGCATGCTGGCTCAGAGGCTAGAAAGGTTCTTTAGGGATTAAACAATTTTTAAAAAATATATTTTATTGATTATGCTATTATAGTTGTCCCATTTTTTTCTCCTCTTTATTCCCCTCCGCCCTGTACCCAGTCCCACCATCATTCCGTCACTTCATGTCCATGGGTCATATATGTAAGTTCTTTGGCTTCTCCATTTCCCATACTACTCTTAACCTCCCCTGTCTATTTTGTACCAGCCATTTATGCTTCTTATTCCCTTATCCCCATTCTCCTCCCTCCCCCTCCCTGCTGAGAACCTTTCTACTTCTGTGAATCTGTTCCTGTTCTAGCTGTTTGCTTAGTTCGTTTTTGTTTTTCTAGGTTCCGTTGTTGATAGTTAGAAGTACACTGACTGAATCTATATTTCAGCATAAGCAGTGGCTACCATACTCTGGAAAAGGATTTTTAATGGGAAAAGGCAAATATCCCTGAAAAAAGTGAAATGGCCCCAGACCTATGTATAAAGAAATAATTAGAACAAATTGAATTACTATGTTCCTAAGAAGGAATTTAAAGTTCTATTTATAAAAGGCAGAGTCACTCAGAGATGAAAATTTAGTATAACTCAAATAAATATGAGTTATGTGGTCATTTCCCAATATATATGCCACATCTGGGATTAGGGAGATCATTGCAACACCTCACGGGTATGTGGCAGTTATCAGCGTTACCTGATTCATCCACTCTCATTTTTTTAGTTGGGCTGTCACAATTCTCATCATCATCTGACATTTCCATTTCTTCTTCACGGCGGATGCCCATGAGTTGTTCACTTTGAGCATTCCGGAGCTCCTGAAAGTGAAGAATACATGAACGTCAGTCACTTTTCCCCATGGTCTCTCCGTGTATTATGGCTGACATATGAGCACTTAGAATCTGCAGTTTTTCCCTCCCAAAGACTGCCCCACCTAATCTAGGACAAAGTTCTCAGGAGTATGGGAGGCAGGGGGTGGAAAGACAGGAATCTGGTTTCAGACTTTGGATAAATTCCTGCTCATCAATAAGTAGTCAAGGGCTCCTCAGCAAATTATTAATCTCTTAAGTATCAATTTCCACATTTGTAGAAAAGGGGATGATAACATCCACCTAGTAGGGTTCTTGTGAGAACTACATAGAAATACCTGTCACCATGACTGGCACACAGGAGGGGCTTAGCGCTAAGGATTAGGAACACAAACAAGGAAACTTTCAAAAGGCCCAGTCTGCCACTGACCCACTGTGTCGCGTTAGGAATGTTTCTTCATCTCTCTTAAGCCTCAGTTTACTCGCTGAAATATTGTGATGATCATAATTTTGAGAATAAAATAAATGCATTAAGGTATTGAGTATCATGCTAGGCATTTGGTTCTCCAAGTTGAAAATCTAGACCGCTACTACTCTTCATGCAAAACAGCGCCCCTGCGCCCATGTGTGATCAACACACACACACCATTCAGATATCCCAATGGTAACGTTAAAAAATGTGGGAGGACAACATGAAAAACAGATGCCTTCCTTTTCTGGCGTTTCACATTATTGTGTAGGGTTCATTGTTTTTGGTGTGAGGGTTGTTTTAGCATCACTTTAAGACCTTGGGATCATATCTTATGTCCTCCCCCTATTAGAGGAGTGACTGTAGTCAAGGCATTTAATTTTTTTGAGCCTTTGTCAACTCACACACAAACGGGGAAGAATAGTACAATGGCAGAGGCTGTTGGATGACAAGAATTGCAGATACATTTTTTTACAGCTATGTCTAAAAATCAGGATATTGTAATCATTTGTTAAATAATGATTTATCATGTGTATCAATCTACATATTATATATTGATAAATCCTTATCCATTTTGTTCTCTTATATGTACTGTCTTCAAAAAAAGGGGGGGGCTGTTTCCTTTTTTTTACTTCATTTAAATTGAAGTCTCTAAATAAAAGTCCAATAATAAAAATAATTTCATTTTATAATAAATAAACCTTTGAGCAGCAATGAAAGTAAATTACAACACCTAACACATTCAGGGCATGGCTTTAAGCATAGTTCTAGGACCCACTCAGTCGATGTGCACATATTAGCCCGTGTTACAGGCTCTCTCAATTGTCTCTCAGCATAGTGCACAGATTTTAACTGTAGTGTGATGGGAAGGCAAACGTTTATTGCTAACAGTATTTTCATGGTCAACTCAGAACCCTGGGAGTCACCACTGCAGAGGACAGGTAGAGGGGGAGGCAGAGAGAGGCAAGGTTCCTGGGACAGGGACACCTCTCACAGGGCAGTCTTGAAAGGCCAGCAGGCTGATGGCTCATGTCTCCTTACATGACGATGACACCCAGTAGAAAGAGGTGCCAATCCTGCCTTAAATAATACCATTGGGTATCGGAGGCAGATATCACATGTGATTGATTACTGGGGAAGTTTTAGGTTGTGGACAGCTAATTTTTCTGACAAAGGGCCCAATTCCCAAAGAGGTGGCCCGAAAATGCTTAAAACAAGGAAAAGTCAGGTGGAAAGAATAAATGAGGCTGAAAGAGCCTGTTGTTTACTCCCTACAATTAATGACAAACTGTTATACAGCAGTGGTTCTTGTGGGGAAGGGCAGCAGAAAGGAAAAAAATGGGAGGAAAAAAAACCTGCGGGTGTTTCCACAGGGTGCCTCGGGTTCAACAGTAAATCACTAGTACTCTCTAATAAATCTGTAAAGGTGTTGCAGATAATTAACAGGTGCTGTACATAGGAACTCGGAAAAAAAACAAGCCAATTATCAAGCTTATGCAACTGAGAAATCATCTACAATGTTAAATTACCAACTGGTACTTAATCAATTAAGCAACGTGTAGGAGAGAAAATCAAAGGTAATTTAGAATTCTATTTCCTAGTATATCAGAAGATGTGGTGGGAGTGGCAGGGCGTCATAAAGACCCTTTTCAGGAGCACATCTCAGGACCTTGCCCACTTCTACCTCTCAGCAGGAGCAAGCAAACAGGCTTCCTTGGAACAAAGCTGGAAAGCTAGAAGCGCTGTGTGTTCTGCTCAGCAGTGGAAGGACACCCCCAGCCCCAGTCCCAGTCCAGGAAGCCAGGAGAAGGGGACCAGATGTGGCAGGAAGTATGATTTAAATCAGTAACTGCTATTTGCTGACACTCATCTACTAAGGACAGCCTTTTTATGCACAGCTTTACTCACCATCATGCCACTTGCCTCTCTCTTAATATGAGGGGTGATCCCCCCAAAACATAATTATCTTCTGGAGGGCGGGACCCTTGCAGTACAGGCTTTCCCCACTAGGTGAATATTCTAGGAACCCATCTGTATCAGTGTACCAGCTGGCTTTGTTGTGAGAGGCTGTGTTCGGCTTCAGTGAATTTTTTTGAAGACTCTTTCAAGGCATTTAACCATTTCATGATAGGTGGTTTTTGGCAGTTTTTGACTAGAAACGGCATGACCTTCATACCCCAGCCTTTCTATTCACCTGATCTTGCTCTGAGTGACCTTTTTTTTTTGTTTCCCTCAGTAAAAAATGTCCTCAAAGGGAAACACTTTGCCAATGTGGCTGAGGAAGAGGTGAAACAAAAAACAGCAGAAGCACTAAAAAGCATCAAGATCGATGGGCTCCAAACTGTTTTGAGCAGTGGAATTAAGCCTCGATAGGTGTATTGCATCAAATGGAGATGGTGGCTGAAGCTTAAACACATAAGAATAAATACACAATTTTTATAAATAAATTCTGTTTTTTTGGATCCCCCTTATATCTCTTTTAATCACGTTTGGTTTTTACATGAAGAAAAAAAATAAACAATTCATAGATTATTCCAAATTCTGAATCATAGTTTGTGGACTCTGGTTTGTTTCATAACCCCCAATTTGTAAATTTCTTCATTAACAAGGGATCTTTCCTTCTGAAAATCAACCTTGACTCTGGTCTAGATACAGTGTCTGGGGAGCACTAGGGAAGCATCCTTTGTTTTTCTGGCTTCTGAAAAATTAAAGAGAAATCCCACCTCCTCCTCACTCATAATCTTGAACACAGGGACAGAACTCATCACTCACCAAGCAACTTCTTAGGCATTTGTGAACAAAATAAAAAATGTCCTTTTTAACAATAAATTGCACTAGCACTTTAAGTGTCCCATTATTGTGAAGTCATTCAGTATTCGCCGTAATAACAGTGATAATAAAGAATTCATTTGGTATTCATGTGGATATTATATCTAGTGCCATTGGTATTCAACTGTAATTTAGCATTAGTTAATGGGCACTTAAAACGCTACCCAAATGATTGATATCACGGTACTTTGTGGTTCTTCAAACTCTATGTAAAACACTTATTTTACAAGTGTGAGCCAAAATCATTAAATAAATAAACCTTACCTTCTATAAGTTTGGGATTTTGAAAGAGGGGAATGTCATTTAGAGAACTTTGATAGCAACATGCTAGAGATGGAGAGGCATCCACATGAAAAACATTCTCTCATTTAAAGAAGAAGCAAACAAAGACAGTATACTTACTTTTAAATCACAGGTTCAAAGCGTACACTACACTGTGGAATCAAAAATAACAGCCGACGACCAGTGACTACTGACACATTCTGGCCCTTCTAGGTAGCAAAGAAGGTCAAGTTCTGGACTCTTTACTTGGGGTTAATACTCACACTTCACACATGCATTGATGCAGAAGGGTAGACTTGGCCAGACTGGCTGTTCACTCCCCTGAGGAATTTTGTTCTAGGAGAGGTGTGATACAATTTATAGGCTAGCACAGGGGACTGAGGCATTGCTAATGATGAGAAAATGTGGGATGAAAGGCACACTTGCCACTTCTAGCTCAAAGAACAAACTTATCATCATGTTGTAGAACAGTAAAAAAAAAAAACCCAAACCAAAAAACCTCTGTATTTATTAAAAGCTAGTTTTCTGTTTTCTATTACATTTTACTTCATAATCATTAGGCAAAGTGTCTTGGTTTATTTCTGAGCTCTTTACTATGAATGGAAGACATTCTTTTCTCCCCTTCTAGGGAGAAAAGCACTCTGCCTTCTAAGCATGAAGTCAGCTGTTTTCCTGGGTGAGGAACAAATCTGATCTGGATTTGGAGGTGACAATGAGACAGGACAATGGCAAGATGACTGCCCACTGTAACAAAAACCGTAATGGCTGCAGCCACACTATTCTCTGCCAATCCAGCTGTGTGATGGTGTTTAAAAAGTAATAATAAAATCACCAACCTCAGAATGCTTTCGCCAAATGTCTATGTTCTTGCGCTGAGCTTTCGAGAAATGGTCCCAAGCTTTTTGTCTGGTAGACGCGTTGAAAACGGCCACAATCTGCTCAACTTTGGTGAACAAGGAAGTCAAACAAGACAAGTAATTTATGTTGTGATCACTTTAGGGAAGCAAAGCAAAGACACTAGGAGTCTATGGATGATGTCACAGTAGAAATAACATCATCAATATCCATCCAATTTGTGCCTTTTTGTACTTACATTTTAGCAAGGTTGGGGATGTCTCTCTTCAAGTCTGTCTCCACAACTTTAGGTTAAAACAAATTCTAAATATGCTGGGAATAGTTTATGGACATCGGCATCCAAGCACTCTTTACCTTGTTTAACAATGTGACTTAGTTTATCTATATACCTGTATCTATAGATGACATGGGCACGGCGTTGGCATACAGATATAGATACACAGACAATGTAATGCCTTGGTTGGGGTCTCAGAAGTGAAGCTGGGCTGAATGAGAAAGAACCAGACATAGATGTTTTTTTCTTCGGGTCTCCATCTCAAGGAGTCACACGTAGCCCTCTGAAGACATTACCGTGTCCAAGTTCTATCTTGGGCAATGAGTAGTTGTGTCTTATCTCCCCTCAATCTCAGGGCTATTTTTACTCTGTGGCTCCTTTTTCTTCTCCTGTTGCACCCCATACGTTCAGCCCTCCAGTCTTCTGGCAGGGAAGAGGAGAGCCATTGCCTCCACTTCAAGACAGACCAAGGCTCACTACACCTGCAGCACCTGCATGCAGGTCTTATTTTGACACCATATAGTTCATAGCACCCTCCATAGTTCATCAGGACCAGGTACCACTCTCTGTATTCCATTTTCTCTTTCATAAGGCTTCCCTCCCACAGGCTCCCAAACCCCTTGAAGTTCCAATGCTATCACTTTGAATTCATTTAGAACTTCTGTGGCTTGCAGGTATTGTGCTATTAGAATGATAAATGTTGAGGGGTTGTGACCAAAGCTATATAGAGAAAGGGATGGGCTCTTAGTAGTAAATGTTATGGGTGGGGCCATCCAACTGCAGATTCAGTCTTGCTTAAACAGTTATAGATCTAGTAAGCATGGAATCAAGGAAATTATATCACTGAACTAACCATATGATTAAATACAAACTTCTAAATATTTAGTTAGGAAGGCACATAGTTAAAATTAGTTTCTCGTAGATGCTAATACTCTATCAAATATAAATTCTTCTTAAGTGATTTCCAAGGCTCTATTTAAAAAAAAGGACAGAAAAACTCTTCCAAATCTTCCAGGTGTCCAAAGAATGTCAAAGAGTAATAGGATAATCTGCACAGAAGAACGAAACATGGTGCCACGATTTTTAAAATAAGCACACAAAATAAACAAATGTGTGATGGAGCACTGGAAGAAAGCAGATCCATTCACTTCCCACACTGTAAACGTCTTATAATGCTAATAAACAGCTACTTCTTAATCTATGGGTAGTTTTCACAGGGGCTTTTATGTTTACTGTTTTCCACCTCAAGAGAATCCCACCTCCAAACCTCCTTATTTATCAAACTTTATCTTCATGTCACACAATGAATTTATTGCACTCCACTTTAACAGGAAGATTTGCCATCAGCTTATCTCACACTCTCCTTGAGTGTGAGGGGCTTTCCTTTCGTCAGCTCACCTGGAGGAAGTAAGACTGCCAGACTAGTCAGGCTGAGCTGCACTGAGGGCTGCCTTTCACCTGACCACCAAACCCTGGGCTTGGCAGCACAGCTGGAGGGGGAGCACAGTGCGGCCTGGCTGCCCGGGCTTCCTGTTGTTTTGTCGGCATGCAGACTGGGTTCATGGGGGACTTCAAGCTGCCTCCTGAATGGGCAACACAGAGCAGTCAGCCCAAAATGCTGTGGTGGACTCCACTGTCAGATGAGATTATCTGGCAGGGATTGAGGTGGTAGTGATTGAGAGGTTTTTAGAGAATAATGGGCCCCATTGCTTTTAACAGCAGAGCTCTTTGATGGGCATCATTTAGAAGAATAAGAACTGTGGTGTCCTGACACCAGGCCTGAGGGGAAGGACAGCAAGGATTGAGGCTGACAATTTGGGTGGCGATGGTCAAAATTCTGCCATCAGTCAAGGAAGACTATTAATAAAGGACATACACTAAGGAGAGGATTTGTGTTGTATGTGTGTGGGGGTGGGGTGGGCAGAGGTGAGAGAGAGCAAGGATGCACACTGAGTAGTGCAGAAGAGAAAACACTGAGAAGAAAGACCAGATGGCCAAAACTGTACACATTCAAGAGTAAAACTAGATCCCCTAATATTTACTCAAGTCATGCACTATTGCAACTAGTCCCTGTTCGAGGTGAAGTGCCTCAGTTGCTTAGAACACGCTGTTACCATATCCCAGGGCATAAGTTCAATTCACTCATTCACTCACTCATTTATTCAGCAAACATCTGAGATCCTACTGGTTACCAGACACTTGACTGATTGCTAGAAATATATGATGAAGACATGCCCTTGCCTTTGGTGAGATGGTAGTCTCTAGAGAGAAAGACAAGCAGATAATTACCCTATTCGAGAGAGGTATGGATGTCACCTATGGGGACTAGCTCAGTAGGTGGGGTCAGAGAGCACATGCAAAGAAGGCAACATTTTGCCAGTTCTTAAACAGTGAATTAATACTCGCTCAGCTGAGAGGGCAGGATTGCCATTTCAAAGGCTGCCAAGGAATATAAAAAGGATTTTGTGTGAACACAGGTGGTGGGGATGGGGTTAATGCTGGGTAAGAATGAATAAGGAAGAACCACGTATGCCAAGCCAGATTGTAAACTTTACATTGTAGGCCAGAGGAAGCAAGTTGATAGGACACAAGTGCGGCTGACTTGCTCTGAGGGAGGAGAGGAAAGAGACCAGGAAGACTCCACCTTGGGAAGCACATCAGAGACCGAGAAGACGAGTATAGGTGAAGGTCTGAGAAAGAAGATCAGGAGGTTGCTCTTGGACATGCTGAATTTGAGATACCTAAAGGTCATCCAGATGAGGCTGAAATACAAACTGGAGTTAAGAAGGAAGTCAGAACTCAAAGAGCTATGTCTTACATTTTATGGCTGATCTCGATTTCTTGTATTTGTATTCTTTTCAATAGAGGAGTTAATTAAAAGCAAAACTAAGTGTGATTAATTGTATTCTCCTTTTCTTATTAAGTTTTATACTTTCCCCCACATAGTAACAAATTAAAAAAAAACAAAAAAACAAAAACTGTGTAATTCAGCTTAGGTTTAAAAAATACTCTCATGGTATTTCTATGGCCAAGTTTACTTTTGACCTGCAAATGAAAGTTCTTGGGCACACGAAAGACTCAGAAAGAGTGCTTGGATCAGCATGAATTCATCATCATTAGGGAAAAGCCACCTCAGAGCTTATGCACTACTAATGAATGTGATTCAAAGACAGCATATTTGTAAAATCATAAATGGGATGACCACATCATTGATGTCACAGGTCAAGACCATATACTCTTCATTGTCTCCAGCAGTGAAGACCAAAATCATGTCCATGAATTCGACTACCACTCACTACTTCTCCAGTACAATTCATACTACTCATTCCCTATACAATGAAGTTACAAGCAGTTACTGACTAAATGGGATATTTAGAACTCTACCTAACAGCTCAGAGAAGAGGTAAATAGTAGACAGGATGGCACTGGCATTCATTGAAAAGCATAGCTTATAGAAAGCTGTGCTACAGGCAGAACATTTCAGATTGACCGCCACCAGTGCCTTCACCACCGCTGGTGGTCTCCAGGGTACTGGCTGGCAGCCCACACGAGCCTACAGCAGTTATCATGCTTAACATTCTGGAAGTGTTATCAACAGAAGGAGCTTTCAGTCAGAAAGTTTAAATTTACCCTTTATACCTTGCAAATCTTTCTCCCCTAATTCTATGTTTTAAGTGCTTAGACTAAATTAGGTTACTTGAGAATCATAAAATAAATTAAGTGATTGACTCTTCAGAAATATGCTTGAATGTCAGTCTTAGATGTCATAACTTGCATATATACCCAGCAGGTATCCATGAACATAACGGAAGCGTAAACAGAGCTGTGATAAAATTGGTCATCACTCTTACGGTTACAAACCTCTTCTTAAATGATAAACTGAGGCATATTAAGAATTTAAAGAGTTTATTTGGGCAAAAATTGATTAGAATCAGACACTGCTAAACTGGAAGTGGTTCAGAACACTCTAACGACAGGACCTGGAGAGAGGCTTTTACAGAGAAAAGACAGAAGGAAAACAAGGAAATTATTGACTGGCCATAGCTTAAAGCCTAATTGGCTGTTTGTGATTGGTTATCCTTAGGTTTCAACTGTGTTACCTTCAGGCATTGACAGGCTTAGATTTTGGTTTGCTTACCTGGTCCACCACAGCCTTACAGCTACCCCAGACTAATGACCTCCTCAATTAATAAATTTAACACTCCACCAGTGGTTGTTTATTCACTATCTTGTATGTGCATGAGGAGACATATACACCCACATGCATACATAAAACATATACACATATAAGTATATATTCTTCAAAATTTAAAGAAAATCCTTAAGACCAAGTAATTTTAAAACTTTTTTCAGTACCTTTCACCACCCCAAAATGTTTGGCCATCTGCTGAGTTCAGCGCATACTCCTTACTTGAGAGGAAACTTTATAAATAATGATCTTGAGAAGAACTTGTCTTCAGTCTTCTCAGGGAAGGAAGGTTCAGAACAGGACTCCATTTATCCAGAAATAGAACCATTTAAACAAGCTTCCTGGTTCCTGGGAAGGAACAGGACATCCAGCATAAAACCTCAGATTTCTGGGCTGTACAGCACTCCTGAATTTTGAGCTCTGGACAGAAAAGCATTAGCAGCAGTAGAGAGAAAGGTCAGGTTCCTACAAAGAACACAAACATAGCCCTTTCTCCTTCATGCCCTCCTGACTGCATTCTTTCTCAGAGTTCCTGCACCTCCAGCATCTTTTGTTCCAGCTAAACAGCTGTGAAAAAGCCTTCAATCCATCTAGTGTCCCAAATATCTGTAGAAACTGATTAAGTCCTTACCAGCAGTAGGCCTGCCTAAACAGAGCACCTCGAACAGGTCTTCCAAGCTTAATTTTTGTTTTTAATGCTATTTGGGCTCATGATAGCGCCTTACCACCATAGGGTTCAGAAGAAATTCCATTTTCCTTTACGGAATAACATTTTTTCTAAATCATCTATGAATAGCTCATAAGAGATTTTCAAAGGCATGTAACAAATGAAATAGCAGACCTCTTCCACCCTAGCTTGTTGTTTTTAAATACTAAAAGCTGGGTGGGACTGATGGGCCTTGGCCCTGGACTGAAGAATTATAATAGAGGGAAGGTAGTGAGTGATTTGGGCCCTCAGGACACCCACAGGAGCCAGACAAAGCCAGAGGGAGGAGCAGTTAGTGTCAAACATGACAGGGACACGTAAGAGAAAGCTGCTGTGAGAGACTCCCAGGGGTAGTTCTGTTCATTCACTCAGGCGGCTCTGAGTCCTGAGCTCAGAGGAGCCTGCAAGTCTGCCTGGAGGGAAGCCCAGGAAACAGAGAATTAATATGGCCAAAGCCATACATTAAGGAAGCATTGACTGGAATTTCAAGTTGAGGAGGAAAAAGGGCATTATGGGGTTTTGTCTTGAGATGAGTAAAAAGAACAATGCGTGACATTGTGACTCCATTTCAGCCACATTACACCTGAGGCCCAACAGTAGGCCTCTTGGAACTAGATGAGGACAGAGATTTGATTCTTCTGGGGAATGGGGTGGAGATAGAAGGAAAGAGAAACACACTGACCAAATTATTAAAAAAGAAACAGGATATTTTTTAGCAAATTTCAAGCAAGCAGGAAATGGTGATACTGTTCAAATAAATGGAAAGATATTAGATTGACAGTGACTTCTTAAGCTTTGTATAAATCCCAGGATGGTTTAGGGGATTGTAGATCCCCTTATTAATGCATAAATTAGAAGGTTTTGGAAATTAACAACAAAAATTCATGAGAATATTATCATTTTAATAGTTTCTTACAATATATTGCATTTGTTAGGCTTTTTAAATCCAATAAATCCTCCTGCCTAGGTTGTCCTTACTGACTAATTAAAATAACACACATATAAGAAGAGTAAAATGAAAAGCAATGTCTACTTTTCCATTCCGACTGCCGCCCACCAAATTTCCCTCTTTAAAGGTAACTTGCAGATTCTAGCGCATTCATCCAGAGAAAATGTGCGGATATACAGTGTATATTTTTCTATGTGTAACCTGTTTTTCACTTACACAAAAATGCTAATATTATATACACTGTGCTGCACCTTGCTTTTTTTACTTAACATATCTTGAAAATCTATTCATATGTATATTAATAAGGCTGCAGTGAACATCCTCAGACGTACCTCTTGACAGTCTTACATAAATATCTTTATAAAAAATTCTTAGCAGTGGGAAGGACAGATAGAATATCTGAATTTTTAATTTTTGACAGCTAAATTGCCCTCCAATTTTATGCCCACTAAGTGTTTTTCAAACTGTTTTCCTATCCCTTTGTCCGTAGTTGGTAATCAAACATTTATTTTTGCCATTCCTGATAGAGAAGAATGGCATGGGTTATAGGACAGCAGTTCTCTGCACCAGAGCTAATCTGCATTGGCAGCTCCACCATGAAACACAGACAGTCCACAGGCTCTCCCAGGCCCCCTTCATCAGCAGCGGACTCCTTGCTCAGGGTGATTACCCAGCAGGAAGGAGAGAGACCTGGCTTTGGGTATCTCCTCTCTCTCCCTCTCTCTTTTTTTAAAATACTCACCTGAGGATGTGTTTTTATTGATTTTTAGAGAAAGAGGAAAGGAGAGAGAGAGAGAGAGAGAGAGAGAGAGAGAGAGAGAGAGAGAGAGAGAGAGAGGAAAGGGAAGCATCTATGTAAGAGAAACATTGACTGGTTGTCTCCTGTATGTACCCTGACCAGAGATTGAACCTGCAAACTAGGTATGTGTCCTGACGGAATCAAACGGCAACCTTTTGGTGTGCAGGACGACGCTCCAACCAAGCCACACTGCCAATGCAGGACTTACTTCTAACTGGAAGTTCATACCTTTTGGTCCCCTATTACTCATTTTCCCCACCCTTACCCTCTGCCTCTGGCAACCACAAATTTGTATGTGTATTTATACTATAGGCCAAAGCCTTATGAACACCGTGAAGCGTAATGAGCCAGACACTACTAGATGCTGGGGATAAAAAGATCCAAAAACATTTCTGATCCCTACAGCCCTGCAAGGGGGGCATACACCCATATGCAGGTAACCCCTGCTATCTGAAAGTTTGCATTATGACACTTCACTTTTATGAAAGACCTAATATCAGTATCTGTTTTCCTAACCAAGTGAAATCCGAAGAGGATTTTTGCTTTTATGAAGAAAAGCGAAAATAGCGCTATTTGTTTTGCAGCAGCCAATACAGAGGCAGCGTGCACCCCCAGCATCAGCAGCAGCGCCACTGCCCCTTCCTCAAGAACCACATTTGGCCTCTCAGCCTCACACCCCAGAGCTTTGAACTGTTACCTGTGAGCATCTGTGCTTTTAGATTTATTTTGTGCATCTTGTAGCAAGATATATCCTACAACATAATAAGAAAAAGAGCCTAAGAGTTTGGAATACTGTTAGGCTTAATGTAAAAGTAGATGTAATTAAGTGTATTTAGTATGATTTTGTAGGTTCATTTGGGGGTTTGGAAACCCTAAAACATTTTTCATATAAATTAATGGTAATTATGCCTTTATTTTATGCCATTCGAGCTTTACAGAAGGCTTCCTAGGAACACTCTTTTTGGATGGAGGGAATCTGTACATGATTGAATCACAGTAAGTACAGTAAGAGAGCTTGTGGAGAGTGCCAAAGGAGGCGGCAAAGACCAACACTTTAAGGTAAATGGAATTTTCTACCGCAAAGAAGCCAAATATTTGATACTATGATTGATCAAGGACCTGCACTTACCCCTCTCCAAAGGTTTACTGAGGGTCTGAGCACACACTTTAATCCTAGGCCACTCTGCCCAGTTATCACTGTTGTTGAGTAGGAAGCCTCAGCAGAGGAAATTTAAGGAGGCTCGGTCCAGGAAATGCTTGGGAGATTGCAAGCTCTTTTGCATGTGAGAGGGCAGGGAGAGTCCAGAAGCCTGTGCTGTGAACTCACAGCTCCAACTCTAAGTAGCTGTGAGGCCTGAGGAAAGCCTTCATCTGTTCAGATCCCAGGGCTTGACAATCCTGTGATCCTACACAACAGGGTCTGCAAACTTTCTGCAAAGGAAAATGCTAAATACTTTTTTTGGCTTTGAGGGTCGTAACAACTACCCTGATAGAGAAGGTGTCTCCATACTTCAGCAGTCTGTCTCCTTAAATAGAAATGCTCTCACTTTATCTGTGGCTACTCTTTCATAGTTCTCGCTGGGCACAGATTTCTTTTGTTTGAGCATGAACATTCAGTTGTACTCCTCTGTTGCACAAAGAATCAAGAACACATCATCTCTGCCTTGAGTAACTTTACTTCCAGCTGTGGTATCCTCGGAAACGGAAAATTCTGCGCTCATCCTGGATTTGGCAGTTTTTATAAAGAAAGTATTTTCTCTGGATATTTATTCCCTGAGAGCAAAGAGGTATTTTTAATAAAAATTATGCTTCTAGCACTTAAAACATTGGCAAATATGATCTTCAGGAGAAACAGAAAACCTGCCGAGTTGCTAAAGCAGTTAGGGGATGTTGGTCCCATGGATGAATGAATGCTAGCAATGACCACAGACACTGGAAAACATTTTAACACTTCATAAAAATTCTTTTTCCACAGCAGGAAGATAGGAGCCAAATTTCCCCTGGTGGAAATAAAATGTTTAGCTGAGATGTTCCTGGATGTAAGTGATTTCAGGAAGAGCTTTTTAGGCAGAAGAAATGTGGATGAGGACAACAATCTGCCCGAAAGGGGGGTCATGGTGCACATGGAGATCAGAAAGTCCTCTCATGTCACTGCTGTACTTAGTGCAGTACCTGACACTTGATAGGAACCCAATAAGTATCTGTGAATGAATTTCATCATTCATTCAAATTCCTGAGGCTTTTACGATTTTAATCAAGAAAAGAGATGAGACTATGACAGAGGAGATGGTCAGGGCTAGGTGCGGCCTCTCTAACAAGACTTGTGGCCAGTTGGCAGCACCTGCAGATGTCCCACACTCTCTCAGGATTAGAATGCGGCTTAAAATCCACAGGGCTGTCCAGCAGATGTAACCTCTGCAGCTAGGCAGTACCAGGACACGTGCATGGCTGGTCCTCTGTTCTGCGAGCAACTCGGAGCATTTGACATCATGGCTGGGAGCCAGCCCATACTTGTTTAAGTATTCAGAGACATTAAAGGGTGGGAGTTGTTGATATGATAGGGACTATAGAATTTTCAGAGTGGGAAGGGAACTTAGGAGAATGGACAAACCCTGTCACTATCAAGATGAGAAAACAAGCTTAAGACTTCTAAAGTCACCTGGCTAATTAGTGATGGAGCTGGGATTAGAATCAAGATCTCTTCATGCCTAATCAGAATTCTCTCCACTATTTGCTATTTTCAAGGTCTAAGATGAGGTTGATGTCAATTCCTATCATAAATGGATAAAGTAAATTTGCATGATGGTTCTAACCTTCCCAATCTCCAGGCTAAAACTATATTAGTGAAAGTACTATACCACTACTACTGTAAACTTCTAAACCAAAGTAAATTCTACGTATTCTACTTTAAAGGGAATGGTATATTAACACAAAGCCAGTTGAGGTCATAGTTTACTCAAAAAAATGACATTTAGAATAGGTTTTGCAGTTATTAGGTGCCAGCTCAATTTCCAATACTGCTGTCATTTCCATCTATGATGTTTGATTAACAACCAGTATTTGTACTAAGGTGCTTTATAAGAATTACAGCAAACCTGGGAGTGGTGCAGTGAGGTGGGAAATGAAAACAGTAAGTGGCCTCTGTCTCTATTTAGCCTGAAATCCTACTAGAGGAAAACAAAAACCTTATGCTTAGAGAATAACTAAATGCTCAAGTAGACAGTATTAACAGGTGCTGCAAAAGGCAGGACAGAGAGAGATGGTTATAAGTTATAATAGACCAAAAAGGTCTCCTGGAGGAAGTGCGATAGCAGCTGGGCTTGAATTCTGGCAGTGGGGGTGGTGGGTTGTACGAGGCAAATGCTTCATCTTCTAACCCAATAGCAGCATTTATGCTCAGTGTGATGCCAGCGCACTTCTTCAACTCCACCTGTGAACTATACATATCCAGTTAGAATATCTTCCTCTGATCATTTTTTCATACAAAAATACATGGTAGTAGAAAGCAAACAGTACAAGGAGACAACAGTCTTGGGTTCTAATCTGTCCCTAAATTGCTAAATGACCAAGGCCTAGTATGTCTGCTCCCTCAGTCTCAGCTTCTGACTCTGTAAAATGAAGGCTTGGGGCCAATGAGTTCCTAAGGTCCTGTTTAGCTCTGATATTCTACAATTTGTACTTCTTATTCCTGTTCATTATATTTGTGGCATGTATTCTAAAATTAATATTAATAAACACTTTTCCACTGTCATCTGCTTTCCTGTTTGCCTTTTCCCACTTTGCTCCCTTTTCTCTCTTCTCCCTTACCAGGAAGCATGTTGGCAAAGTACCAAAATAGGAATATCATGGAGCATTTAAATTTTCATTCGATGTGTGTTGTAACAAGGCACACACAATTGATCATCTTGGCATGCATGTTAATAATTGAATGCTGTGGTACTATTCCTGTACTTTATAAACAACTCTCTGAGCTTTGAAATGATAAGCTTTGCTCACAACTGAAAAACTGAAAGTGGGTAGACCTATGAATTTCTATGAAATATACATTTTTTGAAAGCAAAGAAGATCAAACCCCAAAACTCTCTCAGTTGGGAAACCTGGAGGAGTTTCTGCCAATGGACGGTTTAAGAAATGACATAAACGTGAGACAAGGATGATATAAGGTTATGACAACATACAAATGAGATGATTCATATGTATATTCTGAAATTATTTTCCTCTTTCTTATATATCTAGAAAATGACATCTACCCAGCTGGCCCAGGAAGAAAGAGATAGTCCTAGGTTCCATACCAGAATAGATGATGTTCTCATCTAACATCCTGGGTGACTATACATCCATGGTTAGAAATAGAAAACAATCCTAAAGAGAAGTGAACAAATGCTGTACTCCTCCAAACTCTTGGTTGGGTTCAGTTGCTGCCCCTTGATGTGTTACTCCAAAGCTCGGATGGAATCAATGCCTATTTGAATATATGTGATAGCTGATCCCGTGGTGAAGGCCAGAGATATGAGAAAAGGTCAGAACTTAAACAAATGTTGGTAGAACACAGCACCAATAAAGATAGAAGGCAACTAACTGCTGAGCTTCGATATAGACCTTGAAATAAATCACATTTTTTCTTGATGTTATTAATAATGGCTCTTAATTTTTTTCCCTTTGAGCAAATACTACTTGCTCAAATATGAAAGCAAGGACAAATAGGACAAACAAGGTAAGGAGAAAGGAGCATCTAATCCAGCTTAATGGACTATCGCTTAATGAAATTCCCTTCTCTTGCTCAACCAATTTGCTATTTCCAGCAAAATCTATGTAGGGATCCACACTTCTACTGTGTTGGGAACTTTGCAATGTATCTGACACTTCTCCTGGAAGTTGTTAAATGAGCCCTCTCTTTAGGACACCAGGCCAGCCACACTTACTATAATAAGCCAGGTCATCAATATACCTGCTTCCAAACTGCCTCAGAACAATTTTCCAACACCCTAGGCCAGGGGTGTCAAACTCATTTTCACTGGGGGCCACATCAGCCTCGAGGTTGCCTTCAAAGGGCTGAAATAATTTTAGGACTGTATAAATGTAAATACTCCTTAACTGTTAGGAAGCTGAAATTACATTCAGCTCTTTGAAGGCAACCACAAGGCTGATGTGGCCCCCGGCGAAAATGAGTTTGTCACCCCTGCCCTAGGCTCTCTGATGGGGAGGCTGCCTTGGGATGCTGTGGAGAAGAGAACGTACACTGTGGGATCTTGTATGTGGAGGGAACACTCAGGGCTACTTCTGAATAACCAGGAGATTTCCAGTCATTTGGGAGAAAGAAAGCAGAGACGCCATTCTTGAATGCTGGCGCTTAACAATCCTAAACTAATTCCAAATGAGGAAGACAAAGTGTGATTCCTATGGTGTTTGCTAGGGATATAATGCAGATAAATGCGGGTATGACTGGTTCTGCTTTTGGCAAATACAGTGAGAATGTCAATCACTGTGGATTTTAGCAGTTACTGTTTTCATGGCAACTCTCTACACCGATCCCAAAGTCACCCTACCACACTGAACTGAGCTGGAGAAATAAAAAAAATATGGCTGAGACAAATAAACATAACTCCACCAGACATGGCATGAGATATATTTAAAATTCAAAGGATGATGAAATGAGCACCTACCTAAGATTTTTATGATGAATGTTAGGATTTGGTTTCCCTTTGCATCTGGGGAGTAGCCAGCTTTATAAAAGTGCATAGAAAAGAATGAAACATTCAGAGGTTGTTCAGAGAGACATGCAGTCTTCCTGTTCTACCTCACGGGCTTTGTTCTAGCTCCAGTGCACACTTAAGGTGTCTCCCATCTTCAAGTCGTCCTGAAGGGTCTTGGCTATCAAGGAATCACTGGAAGGCTGCTCAGGTGCTCCATGGCTGGGATGTGTCCCCTTAGCCAGCACGGAAGCCTGTCAGGATCAGCTAGAATTTTTGTGATCTTTGTTGATATCTATTGGCTGACAAAATATTTCCCAGAATCAAATTATAGGGCCAAGTGGGATCTCCTAAATACTAATAGGAATATGGGAAATGTGAAGGTTGCTGGACAGTTAGTTACAGCTGGGGATACGTAAAATAAGTTTTTCTGTTGACTCTTCCACTCCAACTCTCCTCATATCCCCCTAGCCTGCTACCAAGTCTCTGGTAAAATACAGCAATTTCCAATGAAAGCATAGCTAGTGAGCTCTTTTTATGATTTGTTTGATTACACATGGAAGTTGAAACCTCATTATCCACAGAGAGTTCTAACACCAAAGTCAAACTTCTTGTGTCCCTGGAGACTCTGCCTTCACTGTTTCAGGCTTCCTTTCTGCCCTACACGCCCAGCCAGCCCCCAATTTACTCACTGGTTCACTCACTCAGCACCAAATATTTGTTGCATTTCTATGCTCCAGACACTTGATATATTTTGATGAATAAAGAGATGTATCATTTCCTTTTTGATACTTGTTATAACAATCAATAGCAGATATGTCACTAAATCATTACACATTTTGATGAGTGCTCCAAAGGACCTAATCAGATGCAGTGATGGTGAACCTACCAGAAGAGAGTGGATCAGAAAGTCCTTTCTAAAGAAGTGACCTTTCAGCCAAGATCTAAAGGAGAAGGATTCAAGCATGCAGAGTGGGTGGAAGAGCACATCAGACACAGGGAACAGATGTACAAGGGCTCAGAGTTGTGAGAGAGCAGTGAAGGGCTCAGCAGGAAGAATGACACATAGTGAGTCAAGAAATACTGACGTTGAAGAGGCAGGTATGGAGAGCTTTTGAAGTTAGGGAGAGTGAAATAGGAAGCCACTTAGGGGTTTAAGTGGGGAAGACAGGATACGAATTATATCAGATGATGTGTGAAAAGTGGCCTGATCTGGGATAAAAGTGGAAGGGGAGAAACAAGAGGGGCTGGAAAAAGTAGCTTTACAGTTGTTTGTATGGAAAGTATATAATGCAAGAATAAATAATAATATCAGAATAACCTCTGTGCTTTACATCCTCACAACTGTAAATCTACTTTTGCCCACTCCTATATGTATGGCAGAAACTGCCAAATGCCTCCCAGTAGCCATTCACCTCTTCCTCCTTACTCTGAGAACTCTAATTTTATTCTGGAGATCAAAGAGCACAGTCAAAAAAGTGTATTTCCCATTTTCCTTGTACGTAGGCAAGGCCACATGTAATAATGCTGCACAGTTAGCCATAAATGAAAGTCTGCTGGGGATCTTAGGGCAAGTTTTGCTTTCTTGCTCTAAACTTTTGCTATTTTTCCTCTCCTTTTTATTATGTGACTCTAGCCTATTAAAAAAAGATGTGATGGCAGGAGCAAGAGCAGTCTTCTTAGACAGCCATTGAGGAAAACCTAGTCATATCATAGAAACCTCAGGCTCGACAGCCTTGAACTACTGAACTGGTGCCAACCAATGCCAAAATCTGGATTTTACTGTGTGTGAGAAGAAAAAATTCCATTTATTTAAGATACAGTGTTCTGTGGTTCACAGGTGGACACAGTATCTAACTGACACGCCAGATATTATTGTGTTTAGGCCACCTGCCCTGGAGTGATGGCAGCTAGGATGAAGAAAAGTGGGCCTATCTGCAGGTGGAGACAATGGGGTTTGGTGGTGGGAGATGGTGGATGTAAAAATTACAGGACTTTGGCTTGAGAATTTATTAAAATGGGAAGGCAAACCCAGGATAGGGGTAAGTTTGAAGATTAAAAGCAGGAAGTCAATTTTTGATATTTTACAGTTGAGGTACCTAAGAGGTAGTTAGCTATGAGAGTAATCTCCATTCCTGTGGGTCCATAAGATGGGATTTCCCTCCAGAAGGGCCCTGCTGTAGCCCTTCATTCTCTCCTTCTCAGTCAGTGAGTGAAGAAGCCTAGGGCTACAGAGACACTCATTCCCATTTGGCCGTCCATGTGCACCTACAGGTGCCCACTCCAGGGGAAGAGGCCTAAGAGGCCTGTGGGCTACAGTGCTGCCTGTGGCAAGATGCTCAGCCCCATCAGGAAGCCTATTATCCACTGTTGCTGCAGATTTCAACCTCACTTTCCAATCTGACTTCTGTCAGTAATGAAATGCTGAGGACTGGACTCCCACACACTAGACTTCTTTCTCTGGCTCTCAGTGATTTCAAACCCAGGCCAACTTGTACCTGTATCATGCTAGGCAGGCACACTGCATTCTTTCAGCCACGTGATCAGGGCCTTGTTTTAATAGGTGCTTCTTTCAATAGATACTGCCAAAGAAAAATAAATTCCTCCCCTTTTCTAACACATGGCTGCCTTGGTCTTCATTGTTAGAGTCAAGGGCCTATTCTTCCCTGCCAGGCGGGGCTATAAACTGCATAGGAACGGAAATTTATTTAGAACAGATGCCAGTGATCATTCTATTGTTCAGACATTTGGCTTTTTGCCATAACTTTACAGGAACTGTAGTACTAGAATTGTGTGGTTTTTTTCCCCTCTCTCTTTTTCATAATGACTAATGCACTTTTTCCTTCCTCTACCCACTAATCTATTCTTTGCTTCCCTCCTTTGAAAGGTGGTATCAATATTAGTGTTCTTTATCCTATCCCCAGTTACTTTAACTTCAGAACTGCTGGACATACACAGTTGGATAAAAGGCCATTCCTCACGACTGCGGAATCTTGGTAAGGTGGTCTGAGAGTGGCCTGAATCAGACAGACCAGTTCTGTTTTTCCTATTCCTTTTCTAGAAACATAGGTGGACCAGGTTGGTCTCATATCTGGATATCTGGTCACTTACCATAGTTTAGGTTTGGGAGTTTCTTAGATAATGTTTTCTGCTGCTACAAAAATGGTCTTTTGATAACAAAGTCATAATTAAATATTTTTTTATGTATAAGAGCCCAGTTTTTCATCCTCCTTTCTCTTCCCATGCTAACAGATACATTATCACTTGGGTTTGCGCTAATGAAAGAAATGCTAGGCATTTTGGCACATATATCATTGACAATAACACTTATTCTCAGAATAAATATGTAAATTGCATGTGTCACCCGCCCATCTGGGACTCTGCACTTGGTATCGAATGGAGCACTACATTGTTACAGTGTCATTCAATGGCTTTTACCAAGCAAGGGTGCCACTGTGACATTAATTACAGACACAGATAGACTACCCATAAAAAATATAAGCCTTTTTAAAAAAATAGAGCCTTGGATAATTACCCTGACTGTTGTTCTATGGAAAAGCCCCATTTACGTCCCTTCATCAATTTAGGATATGGACATGAAAAATCACCAGCATAAAGTAGTTAAGGCAATTTGCTTTCCAAATGAAGAAAGAACAAAAAAATAATACTGCAAAAAAAAAAAATCTCTACTCCTGAGTTGTCTGTGTTGACAGCCAAAAGCTCACCTCAAATAAAGGATCCTGAGGAGGAGTGTTTTTGACGGTACCATCTTCCTAAACAGAGCCCAAAGACAATGTGTTCATGGTCTCTTCCTACTGTCAGCATTAGGAGGACATGCAGGTGGGTGTGCACAGCCCACAGGTGGGTGTGAACTGTGGTTGGTCCAGCAGGCACAGGTGCATCTGGCTGCCCTGACCTAGAGGCCAGGCTGGGTGTTCTGAGGAAAAGCTACAGAAACGTTGCTCACCTTGAGAAGTAAGCTCTCAGGGCAGGGTCCACGTTCCTCCAAGTTGCCACAGAACATGAAATAGGTTATGAGGCTTGCCATTCAATATGGAGTAAATGGGAAATTATTGAACTACTTACCCCCAAATGAAAAAATAAAATGAATACGAAAGAAAAGGCAAAATCACAATAAGACAGATGGCCCCCCAAAATCTTACTTACATTGAGTGAGGATTCCAGTTAAGGCATTTTTAAAATTCTCCTTGGCTTCCTCCATCTCTTGCTCATGGGTGGCTTTTTCATTCATTAGCCGGCGGACATGGCTGTTGGCCGATTGCACCATGGAATAGAACTGGTTTGCAGAACGCCGATTCACTTCCCCTCTTTCAATCCAGGAAAGCAGCACTGTAATGGCCTCGGAAAACTTGCTATCATCTGGAAATGGAAAACCACTAAGTACAAATCATGCCAAGGCAAGAAAATATACTTTACGTTGGTTCCTCTCAAAAGACAGAGCTGACCCATCCTCATTTTCAGAATTTGACAAATTAGTTTCCCTGAGACTAGTCATCTATCATCACTTAGCTTCTCTTTTCCCATCTAACTCCCTGGCATCACAGACATATAAGAAACAAAGGGAGGTTCACCTTCTCATATACCAACTCAATGAGCTTAATTTTAGATCTATTCTGGGCACTCTTCGTAATTTGTACAATTTCATTCTTCCTCTAAATCCTGATTTCTCTTTCTTAAGTCTGGCTCAAAAAACTGTTAGTAATCTGTGTGACATCCCCTTCACTTCTTTATTCTTTCATTAGAAATATTACATAGTGATGCCAATTTTTTGACTTATAGAAGCAGCTGAGTTAGTGTCAAACTGTGGATGACAGATTAAATTACTTTAAAACTGGTTGTAATATAAGATATTGTCCCCTAGGTAGTAGGAGGAATAAGTCAATTCTTGTTTTACTACAGCTCAAAACTAATTTCATTTTAGGTATAGTATAACATATTTGATTAGGCTGAAAAAATTGAATACTTCCTTGTTTTCAACAAAAGAAGACCTGGGGTAGTCAATGTTTGCTAAACAAGGCTATTGAAAATCTATCTGAGTGGGCTTAAGGTGCACATAGTGGTAGGAGGGGGGAATGAGGTTCTGCTGGTACACATGTGCTGAAGTTTATTCCAAAGAGAACAACAGACTTGCCTGTTTGGGGTTGGTTACTGGAACAGACCTGTGTTGTGTGGCTTGGAGGTGGAAAAAAAGCAAGTTTGAAGGTGATTAAGTTAATTAGAACTGGAGATTATATGTCAGTTATTACAACATTAATCAATCCTGCTGCTGAAGGCTCATTGCACATTTTCCAGGCAAACTTAAAAGAAGGACTCTTTCATTGGTATTTTTCAAGCCCTGGAGACTATAATTTAGGAAAAATATACTACATTTTTTTCAAGTAAACTGGGTAGAGTCTGAATTCTAAAAATAAGGAGTAAAATGAGAATAGAAGATTCAGATTTGTACTCATTTGTCACATACTGAGTGTCTACTATATTCCCTCCACTAGGGGACATCTGAGACATCCTTATGTAACTGCATGTGTGTGTACACATGCAATATGTATTATTACATAGTGTTTATATACTATTATATTTTCACATACAAACGCTCATACATATGTACACATATACACATATACATATATACACTTCAGATAAACAAATAGAGGGTGATTCATATTTGGTAAAAGAGTTTATTTTATTCACCAGATGTTTTTGAGTCAACCATTATATTTTACACATGACACAAAACCTCCGTTTGTGGAGTGTTCTGTGAATTTTGTAGTGTGCTGTAGAAATGCTGTGAGCACCTTTCTTCCCAGAGACCACTCCCAGACAAGCTACAACTTCGTTGCTGTGGCTGCTGCTTGTCCAGTAGGTACACATGCCACATGAAGGCAGGATCAGCCTAACCGGTACGTGTGGAGTGCACTCTGCCTTCTCAGGACAGAAGCAGCTATTATCAAATCACTATTGATCAGCCACCATTCCAGGCCCTCCTCTGCTGCAGTGAGGCAGCGTGCACTGGGGATCGAAGCTTTTTTTCTGTGCACACCTGCGCCCTCTGCTCTAGTACCTTTGCCAAAGGAGAAAACTGGCCTGGGGAACACCTGTTGAGGCACCCTGCAAGTGCAAGAGCCACGTTTTCTTGAAAATCTTACTCCACAGGCACAGAACATAGTTGTTTAGTACCACAGCCAGCTCATACAATTTTGTTAACTCTGTAACTTCAGTGTAAGTTCAACCCTCAGTGAGCTCCAGCTACAGCGGTTTCTCATCTCATTTCATGGACCAGAGCAGCGTGTGTAAGATAAAATCCGTCATACAAGTTAACGTCATGTTCAGGCAATGGAGGGGCCTGTAGTTTAGCCTCATGTTTGTGAGCGATGCACAGCAACTGCTACAGTCAGGATGAATTTTGGCTCCCTCATATTCTCCACCTCGCTCCCTGCCAATACACGCGAGGAGAATGGGCCTCCGAAAAGACAGCAGAATAAAAACTTAACAACAAAAATGTGAACACTGACTTAATGGACCATTTCCCCCCTTTGCTGTGACTTTCATCTCTACATAACACAGAGAAAAAAATCCTCGTTTTTGTTATCGAGCTTACAGAGAGAGAAAGCAACACTGTTCCATCTTTCTTTCCCTTACAAACCAGAAGCTTTTTCTCTCTTGCTTGTGATCACTCAGTTCATAAATATCCTAATTTAGGGAGAAAATATATGTTTGTTTTAATTGCCTAGAAACCAAACTTTATTGTTCTTCACCTTTCAGAAATGGCACATAGGCCCTGGCTGGTGTACCCAAGGGGATGGAGCATCAGCTTTCGACCTGAAAGGTTGCCAGTTCCTGGTGTCAGCATGTGCCCGAGTTGTGAGCCAGGTCCCCAGTATGGGGGCTCATGAGAGGTAAGTGTTTTACTCCCTCTCTGTCTCCCTCCCTTCCCCTCTCTCTAAAGATAAAATGAAATCTTTTAAAAAAAAAAAGTGTTCTTCACTTCATGCTCTTGGATTTAGAACATGAGTTCATGAGCAGATTATAGTAAGCTCATAGTTTTCAGAAAGAGAAACAGCATTCTTAGGATTGGGCAATTGAAAATATACAATTTAAAAAGTAAGTAGGAAAGAGACTTCCTAATCTTTTAACAAATCATAGTAGACAGAATTCCATTAGCTTCAAAGAAGTACTTAGTTCTGAAAACTCCCAATTTTATTGTCATTTCTGAACTTTCTGAAACTGGCAGGCTGATGTATGACTAATATACTGACATTCAAATTAAAGGTAAAAAACATTAGTTGAGGCACGATTGATAGATAGATCTTGTCAATGTCTCTTGTCATGTAAGGAGTGACTTTATATTAACCAACATTAAACCAGTAATTCTTTGAATGGCTACAGAGGTGTACTGGGAGCTGTCATTTTCAATGTCTAACTAACTGTTTTTAATATCTAAATTCAATTTTTCATTCAGTGGAAAGATCATGGAAAAACAGAAAACTATATAAACTAATTTAAACTAGATTTAGATTGCAGCATTATTAAAGCTATTCAAGTGGGAAGAAATTAACTGTGCTCATAAAAATCACATCAGATACACTTATAAATATTCCAGGTACTTTCTGTGAACATGCTTAGGCATAACTCTGAACATGGGTGCTGTTTAGAAACTAGAATGTGCAGATGTGCTCTTTCCACAGTAAGAATTTGGAAAACTGATACAGTTTGATGAAGTGACTATGGAGCATTTTCTCATTAAAAATTGTCCAATATTTTCAAATCAGAGTCCTCACAATGTCACACCTGAGTGTGCCTCACTTGTTTTATCCCTTAACTTGAATTTTCTCCTTCAATCCACCCCCCTATCCCTTTGTCACATTCTTCTTTGTTAGATACCTTGGCATGCCTCCCTGCATTTGCACACATCCTAGGCCCTCACACTCCTGGTCCTGGTATTCTTTGCTCCAGATTCTGTCTAAGTGTCTTTCATAGAACAAGCTTTTTTGTAACCTTAAGATGAATTAGGTGCCCATTTGCTGTTTCCACAATTCCCTACATATCCTACTATTAAAGCGTTAGTCGCTCTTTATAATAATTGTTGGTTTATGTATGTCTCTAGTTTTGAGAGTCTTTTATGAGAATAAAAATTCCAAAAAATATTTCAATCTTCTGGTTACTGTGGGTTTTTCCCTTTGAAGACTATCTGCAGGGTGGGGGGAAAGTAGGTTTACAGTTGTTTGTATGGAAAATAATATAACAATTAATAAATAATACAAGAATAAACTCTGTTTTGCATACTCCCAACTGTAAACCTACTTTTACCCCACCCTGTATATTTCATTATACCCTATTTCTAATAGATTTGCAGTGATTAACACTAGAAAGCTCCAAATTCAAAGTTGAGAAATATCATTTGTTAATAAACATTTTCATTTCATGACAAAGAGTATTTTTACATTGTCTATGAGAGATAAATGTTCTTATGGCACTTTAGCTGGCTGATCCTTTTACTCTTCTGGCCTCTGAGGTCATTTCCATTGGCAAGGAAAGTTAAGGGTGATAGTAGACAATCACACAGAGGCACAGCCTCTACAGTCAGACATTAACCAGCTCATCAAATGGCTCAAAAATCTTTTTGAACACATTTTAATTCTCAGAAGGCAGCAACCACTTTTAATTCTGTGAGAGCTAACTAATGCGATAATTATCTATCATACTTCAGTGTCACTACCTGAACCCATACCTATCTCATTTCATTTCTGGTTACTTCAGACTTTGTCAACCTCCCTTCCTTTTCCTCTCTCCCATGTTTATTGAGCACCTGGCACATGGTAGGCATTTAAAAATTGCTTATGGATAAATCTTTGCTACTCAAAGACCACAAGCACGAGCCTCCTTTGGGAGTTTGTTGAACATGCAGACTCCCTCTTCTTAGTCAGGCCTTCTGACTCAGAATCTGCATTCCATCCCAGGTAATTCATATGCACATTAAAGTTTGAGAAGCATGGAAGAAATTGCTCAGTGAAAGATTGAGAACTGGTTAGGAGCTCATCCAAGTTAAGAGTTAATAAAAAACTGGAATGGAAGGTTGCAGCTGAGATATTGGAAAATATTGAAAGGACCCTGATGCGATTCTTAGGAGCTTTGTGAATCCCTGCCCCCAAACTCCCTACTGCATTTAAAGAATAGCTGCTTAAACATGGCATCCCTATTATGGAAGAAAAAATGTGAAAAAATGTGAAAGGCTTGGAAATGGGCATAGAGATTACTGCTGATACTTTCAATGGGATACTGGGCATGGACTAAAGGATGCTCACCAGTGCCCCCTGGGTTATCTGACTCTGCAGGGGTATGAAACTTTAATTGTCTTTCACTAGACTATTTTGCAGTGTTGTAGAGCTAGAGCATATATTGTGGAAAACTGATAATGCCAATAATTTTTGTTGATAACAATGCAAATGAATTTTTGTCCAGAAGGAAATATAAATATTTATAAAGCAAATTCTTTTTTGAGCCAGTTTTATCTTCTTGATTCCCTCATTAATTGAAGAGTTAAAAAAGATCATTGGCACACACTTATTTTACATTTTTAAGGGAGCGATGACTTTACTGCCACAGCCCACTTCCACATCCTCAGAACCGGCAGGGCCCGGGCTGTAGTCTCATCTGAAACCCCAGGGTGCAGCACAGGTGCCAGGACTCAGCAGATAGGCACTAGGTGGACTTTAATCAAACTGGTGTTTAGTTAACAAAGGGGAAAGGAATCCAATGGATAAGTTGCTGTTTTCTCCCCATTTGTGTGCAGAGGGAGATCTGGCCTGAATTTCAGAACAGCACATGGGACAAAAGTCAGGCCGTGAACAATGAATATGAAAACACTGGTGGCTGAGTACCCTCCCTTATGGCTGGGTCTGTAAAGGAACAATGGGAGTGGAGATTCCATGTTTGAAAACAATGAATTGAGAATGAAAAAAAGGAAGACATTGTACAATATTTCTGTTTCCAAAGACATGGAGACACACATACATGTGTACACACACACACACACACACACACACACACACACACAAAGGTGTGTCTACACAGTTGTCATTGATTTCTGGCTTCTGTGATAGCTAGAAACAGTTCACAGTGAACAGTCACGTACCAATGCAAGGAGAATGGAGATTCCAGGATGGCCAAAATTGCTACTACCACTTTCCTAGAACTTCACTGTTTCAGCACACATTGGATATCCCTAAGCAAGTCTCCATTTTCTGGCTGCTCAGTCAACCATCAAAAGGGGTAATACCTTACCTGTCCTCCAAATCATGAATAACATAAAAGGTTATACACAGGGTTAATTTAACAATCACCTCTATCCCCAACACACACACACACACACAATCTCCCTAATATTTAGTACCTGTAAAAATACAAAAAAAGGGCAGGGGGCAATATGAAAATGCACTGATTATTCCTGCTTTGGGTTAAGCAAAATATTTCTAAATAAAATGGCCTATCTTCCTTGTATGAAGGTTAATAATGTCTGAAGAAGTGATTCACAAACAGGCTCCTGTGTCCTAAGAAGAAAGCCTGGCTTTTAGCTAATGGAACTTCCACTTGCCTCATAGTATTATTGATTTGTTCATCCTTAGAACCATTAATATTGATGACCATCTCAGCAAAATGCTGGCACCAGGGCCACCCGTTTGCTCCTCCAGCAGGCAGGCACTGGGCTATTCTGTATGCAAACCAGAGTCTAGTCCTCTGGAAATTATGAGTGTTGATCCCATTTCCTGACACATCCAGGAATTCCAAGGGCACTGCTTGCAAAATTTTGTTAAAACTCCGCCTGATGCAGAGAAAAACTCTTCATTTCATCACATAAAGATCACATGAAGTTTTTGAAAGGGGGAAGAATACACAAAACTTTTAAATGCTCTTGCTAGGAGAGATCCTTAGTGAATTAGGATATAATCGCTCCTCACTGTCTGATCAATGTCTTCTTCCACAGTCCAAACACAGGGTTCCTCCAGGAGTGGATGGTCTGTGTTAGACACACTGAAATTCATTATCTCATCTGCCTGGTGCTACTGTTTCCAATAAAGTGTAATTATGGTGTTATTGAGCTCCTTCTCACTTTCTCAGAGCCAAGCTATAAACTTTGGACTGCATGCACTTCCCAGTCAGTCTTCATTAAGTTGAATTGTCTCAGAACAATGTCTATTTAATCAGCAGGGTGCTCATTAATTTTCTTTTTTAGAATTTGTATTAATGTAACAGACACTGGTGCTTTATGGCCTTAGACACCATACAATTACAACTTAGTGTTTCATCTGACTTCAGAAAACCCTATGGCCATTGAATGTAGAGTTACCTGGTCCCATAAGATTCCCCTGTCTCACCCCTCTACTGGCTAGGTGGTGTGCCTGTCTCCCCTGGGACAGCACCCTGTACTTCTCACTTGCAATAATGGAAGTACAGAGTGCTCTGTAAATTGCCTCTGTCACTCAAGAAGTGCAAACTATGTGAGGCAGAGGCTCGTATCCTGTTTCCTTTTCCTGCAGTGTTCAGCACAATGCCAGGCATATACGGATGGTAAAGGTTCAACAAATACTTGTGGAGTGATTGGAATGATGGCTGAGTGCACATCACTTCCCTAACTTCCAACCATAGGTCATGCCTGGTAGTACTGCTGGCCAGAAATGCAATATGCTCACAGATCCAAATGGTTAAGAAACAGAGAAAAGAATCTGTTTACTGAGCATCTACTATGTACATAGTTTTAGCACTGAGCAGGATGTGGAAGGCCTACTGAGTAGTAACAGAGACTTGGCCTATACAGATTTTGATGGATAAACCTGATTTTCAAAAAGAAAATTGTAAGGATAAACAAGTATGATATAAAAATAGGGAAAATGTTTGTAATAAACGTAAGATAGGAAGATTCTTTTACAGAGAAAAAAAATCCAATTAGGTGTTTTCAGATAGCATTTGGACCTCCTTTCTGATCCAGGCTTCTTTACCTTGGTTCTTGACTGCATTTTATATCCCCGTATCAATGAAATCATCTTCAGGGAAACAGTCTCCTTGGCTCCTCCTGTCTGGCTTTGTAGCATTATAAGGACCATGAGTGGATTTCCTCTCTGAGGCAGCCAATTTCCTAAGCAATTAAATGCTGTTTATATTCCAAACTCCGTGCTTGGGTTGAAATTGTCAAGCTTGATATCACCTGACTGTTGCCTAAGATGTATCCCTAGCTAGTTCATTCTACTATAATTGCCATCTAATAAAATTTCCAATCTGTTCTCTCCTCAAGGGATCACACAGTACTTGGCAAAGGTGCAGCTTCTAACTTCTGCAAATTATACTTATATATATAAATATATATTTTTGAAATGGCAAGGCTTGTAAATTACTTTACCAAACTGACATCCCAATCTGCTCTCCTCTAACAGGAAAGGCAATGCTGTGTTCCTCTTATGTGCACAGATACTCCTGTGTTGGTTCCTTAAAAATGACATAATGTAGATACCAAACTTTCAGGAAATTCCTCCATAAGGTCACAGAATCAAGGTGCTGGTTTTTGTCACTACCAGGAGTGGACATGGCAGAATGCAATACAGACTATGCAGCTCACAAGTGGTAACTACAGAATGCACTGGCTATGAAAAAATATATTCGTTCCCAACTTGACATTCCTGGTTGAGGATGTTGCTCTTTCTCTTTCTGGCCAGTTGTTATAGCTTAGAGTCTGAATGGAAAAATAAGATGTATTTACATACTATAGGCTTCTTATTAGAGGGACAGTCATGACTTCTTTGATACAATGGGGTATTTCAGTGGCAGCTGCAGCTTACTAGGGATTCCTGAGCCTTGAACAGGAGATGAGGGTTAGAAGCAGAAGTCTATTTTTTATTTTTTTAGAAAGAGAGAAGAAGGGTGGGTGAAAGAGAGGGAGAAACATCAATGTGAGAGAGAAACAATGATAGGTTGTTTCTCACATGGGCCCCCACCAGGGACGGAAGCATTAACCCAGGCACGTGCCCTGACCAGGAATCGAACCTGTGACCTTTCAGGTTATGGGATGACACCCAACCAACTGAGCCACACCAGTCAGGGCTAGAAGCAGAAGTCTTTTTGTTTAACTTTTTTTTTTCAAACATAGAATGTCAACTTCCTATCTTTCTGAAATAGGATTTGGGCAGTTTTTCATACATTTCCTTTAGCGAAAACATCCAATCCACTGTATACACTGCCAAGCAATACCCTGAGTATGCTCTAGAATCCTCAAAGGATCAATCACATCTCTCCTTTCATACGAAATTGTCAATGGCTTTTTCACTGCTTATGAAATAAACCCCAAATCCAGCGGCAGCCTTCTTGGCTCTACCATCTGGCCCCAGACGACTTTTCCAGCTTCCCCTTGCTCTTTAAACTTCATTTAGCTCTCGCCTTTGCCACGGCAGGCCACCTGCCTTTCTCCTCGTGTGTTGAATACCCCTCTGCATCCTTGTGTCTTTATTCCTAGCAGCCTCTGACTGGAATGAGTTTATACCCACTCTTGTAGTGGTAATAAAATCTTGTTTATCCTGCAAAGTTCAAATGCTGCTTTCTCTGTGGAGACTTCCTTGACACCTTCATCAACATTATTTGCACTCATTCCTAAATTCTCAAAGCATGTTTCTCATACCTTGGACAATCATGTCACTGGATTTGTATTACCGTTATTTACTTGTAGACACCTCTGTGTAACCAGCAACTGTGACCTATGCATTCTCATTAAAGCCTGGCATGCCCAGTGTCCTGAGGACAGCCTGTAAAATGCTCAGATGTTGTTCATGTGACACAACTTTGATTAGTAATGGCAAAAAATTTACATACACAGTCCTAATTTCAAGACCTGGCCCTTCCCCAATCAATAGGGCAGGTCATGAAGCCTCCATGTCTTTATCTCTCATAGCATGAAACCCGGGAGAGGAGCTCAGAAAACATGAGGAAATGAAATATGCATACTTCTAGTCCTAATTATCCTGAGGGGTTAGGAGTGTTCCTTCAACTCCACCTTTGAAGATAGGGATCCTATTCTATGTTTTCCTTCTCTCCTCCAAGGACCCCAGGGCCAGGTGATACGTGTTAAGGAGGCTTTATTAAGAGTCTGGAATAGGTGCAAACTCTACAGAGCAGGGGGATCACCAAGACCCACCTGCCCACAGAATAGACGCTAACGTAGCTAATTCAACAAAAGTCTCATTCAACACTGGTCAGAAGGCAGTAGCCTGCTTTGGGGTTAGTGCTGATGACTCTTCTGTCCCTCTTTCAAGAGGTTTCACTGAGTGATGGTGTACACACATTCACAGAGGTGGTGAGAGTGCTGGAAAGGGGCAGGGCTCTGTCCCAAACAGCAGAACCAAGTCCAATGGTGACCTGCTTGCTGCGACCTTCCCTGCTCACACAAAATCAGCCCGTGAAGGAACAAGACAGACTCACAGGGCTTTGGTGTTTAGGGACCACAGACTTTTTTTTAGTGGACAATGGCTAACGTGGAGAAAGAAAAGCCCGTGACAGCACGTAGCCTCCTACCTTTCAGCTTCTCAGCCAGCAAAGCAGCTTCGTGCTCTGAGTAGTGCATGATGGCAGGAGGGGAGGGTGGCCGAAGCCGGTCCTCCTCCAGCTTGCGCCGGTGCCGCTCCTCGCGGGCGCGCATCCTCTGCTTGCATTCCCACTCGTAGAAGTCATCCCTGGCCTGGGCAAAGTCCACGTGAAGGCGCCCAGAATCTTTTTTGTCTGTGCTAGACCCTAATCGCATCCGATAACCTGAAACCAATAGAAAGTCTTGTTACACAGCAGTGTCTCCACTGCGCAGTTTGGTTCAGGCCCTTGATCAAGGTGCACTAAGAGAGGTCTGTCATTTCTTTCATCTTACAGAGGACACCCTTCCCATTGGAGATGTGAGGCAACTATCCTTCTCCTCTGTAACCTGGCAGCATTGCCAAATCAAGCCCATACAGATTTGGGGATAAACACAGTGCTGGGAGGTGTCTTATAGGGTCTCCTACCTATTTCCAGGCCAATGTTACCAAGAGGATGATCTCAAGAACCTGGGCAATTATCCTAATTCCTTCTTCCCTCTGGCTTCCAGACAGCTCAAAATCAAATTTGACACATAGTTGTTTTTTTTTACGCACCCCCCCCATACCTTTTTTATGGTCTGATTTTATATTTTCAATTTACTGTAATGCTACTGCGTGAGCTCTCTTAAATTCTTTTTAGAAAGAGATGAAGTAGGAGTAAATAAAGAGTATCTATGATATTTAAAGAGATCTACAAAGTAAATTCCACAGCACCTCACTCACAGGCGATCACTTCATTCTCCTAGAAAAAGCTGCCTCTCAATTCTCTCTCGGCAGCTGCAAAAGCCACAATTACCCAGGCAATTTTGCAATGCTGTTTTATTTCCACTTATCCTCTGGGGCACACAGGAGAATATTTTACCTTCAATCAAGAGGCCTTGTGTTGCCTTCCCTACAGCCGTGCAGCAGCCCAGCTGGCAGGCAGCTCCGTACAACTTGTCCACACAGTCTTTGAAGGCCACAGGAGCCAACACGAGAGCCCAAAACTAGATCAAAAAATGAGCCTGCAAATCTTCAGGGAATTTACTGTGAGGTACCCAACTTATGAAGATCGTGAGCAGAAACTTGATCTGATAAATCAACAGAAACAACTGAAACCAGACAGCCAGCCAAACTTCGAATGAAGACTTGGCTTTGAGGTTGCTCTTCAGTTTGGGGTACTCAGAATTTAAAAATATAAATTCAGGTCACAGCAGGATCACGGCTGTCAGTGCTGCTGGAGGAGAGAGCAAAATAAGTGCTTTTGCTGTGTAGGTGCTTTGCAAATAAGACACCACTGTGGAATGCTAGGCCATACTGTGCCAGTGTTGAAGATCTTGTGGTAGATGTCAATGGATTATAATAACATTTTGGGTTGAAACTCAGCTGAAAATCCCTGTAGAGGCTAACTTCTCCCAAGTACGACACTTCACATCATTGAAAAGTTACAAATGTGAAACAGATCTCACATCTGATTTCCATTACAGCCTTCTGACACCTAGGTTTCAACAGCGTTATCTAAAAATGGAAAGACGTAACAATACCTATCAAAAACACAAACATCTGATCATGGATGAGCAGAATTAACTCTAAAGCAGAGTGTATCTTGGTTGCGGGCCAAGATTAATTTGTGAAGTTCCCATTTGACAAATCTGCAGGTCACAGAGATACATACACGACAACTGAACAGGCAGGGCACCTAGGACTGGGCAGTGTTGGAACAAGCCAAGCAACTTTCCCTTGCTCATGTCCCAAGGATTGCTTTTCAGACATTTCTGGTTCCAAAAATTACCCTCTCTTTCACAAAAACATCATCATTAAGGCCTTAAAAGAGACCCTGATGAGGCTGAGTCTAAAATTAGCTTGGCCTTCAGATGTGAACCCAGGTCTAAAATTAGACAAGCCTTCCATCTGGGCTCAGGCTTGCAAAAGCTCACACACAGCTTCCCCTCCTTCCTGTTTCTCAAATTAATCAGCCTCTCAGAACTTCCTAGGATGCATGCTGCAGCCACCATAGGGCAGTGGAGGCACAGCTGGGAGATGCTCATGCATCCAGGTAGGGAAGCCGCGGAGGTACGGTCTTTGCTGTGGGCTCCTTCTGTCTCCAAACGGCAGACCAAGAAGCAGTGCAGGGCTCTGCTTGGAAGCAGAACCAGGGACCAAGCTGGCAAAATTATAACATGAAGGCATAAAGAAAGGAGTACACTTCCCATGCTTACCTTTTGGGCCTGTTCATCTTTGTCAATGTCTAACAGGGTTTCTGATTGGGGTGGAAACTTATGTTGCTGTTAAAGCACCTTTGGTCTACTCTAATCTTCTCATTTAATCAGGTGGGTTAAAGTAATAGTTTTATTGGTAGAGCTGTGATCCGAATCTGTTCCCAGGTCAGAGTTCCTGAGAAGTAAGTCAGTTCTTCTTTATCATGATCAGGCTGTTTGTGTTAAAAACAACCATTTACACACTGAATGGTTCCTATGTTGCAGGTGCCACTTAATCTCCATTATTTTGACTTATTCTTCATAACAACCCTACGAGGTACTACTGTCACTATCTCAACTTTGCCGATGAGGGAAAGGAGTTTCAGGGGGAGGTTAACTTGTCCAAGGCATGTGAAGCCCAGTGCCAGGCACTCAACAGAGTCCCTGATTGTCTAATGGATCACTCTGAGGCTATAGCTCAAGAATATGTGAAAAGTAAAACATAGCTGCTTGTGTGTTGTAATATGTTTTTATTCTATGTTTTATCTTCCATCTCCATTTTGGAAAGCTGTCAGATTTTTTTTTTCTCACTTTGTAAGGTTTTATTGGAATAAGGGTTTTAAAGTTCTCCGTGTCACTATCTTGCTCAGGAAAATTTCTGCATTACTGAAAAAACTCCCAAGGCTTTCAGGGTGTGCAAGAGAATTTCATAGGAATAGGGGCCAATCAAGTAAACCTGGCAGTAATGTTCAGATATGCTTTTCTTTTTTTCCTATTCTTTTTCCACCTTCCTGTACTGGCTTTGTCTCAGAATAGGGAGGTGGTGTCCAGAGTGACAGATTGAAATATACAGATTGAGAGTGTGAGGAAGTGGTAATGAGTGAATCTAAAAATACATCCTTCTAAAGCCACATATCAATACCAGCCCCATAATTCTTAGATTTGGTGAAGGTCTTGTTGACAGACTCCACACACTTGCTCTGACACCTACAGAGTGGAAGGCAGCATTAGGTCTAATTTCAACATCTGTAAAAATCTCCCAAATAAATTGGCATTGAAGAAGAAGGGACCATAGACTAGGCTTAACAAGATAAATGTACCAGCAATTGGGCAATGATACAGGGCCTTCCGCTAGCTCCCATGGGCTCCTTTTTGCAAAGAACTGATTTTGATTTAGCCCCCTGGTGTCTAGAAAGTGAATCACTTCTGAAAAATTGAAGTTGTGCTGAGAGAGAACATTATTCCACCAGAGAATTACAGCCAATAATAGTAATGGTCCTCAATATTCATAGTACTGCTTTTCATCTAATAAGCACTTGAGATCATTAATTAGAAACTTGATGGAATTCCTAAAGACTGGATGTGGGAAGCCATTCCTGCAGCGAGGTACATTTCACAGACTTACCCTGGAGCTTCTGCAGCCTAGGGAAAAGGCAGAATCCCTTCTTTTCTAGCCCCAAACTGTAAGGATTTTTATTGTACATTAAGGCAAGAGGGAATAAACCCATATTAACATCATAAAACATAACAAAATGCCTAAAAGACCCTTATGTAATGCAAAGTACCAGAAAGGTAAATGGCTTTATCGACCATGAATTCCTCTGCAAAGCGAATGTGACAAAAATTCTTCTTGCTTTTCCGAATCGCTGTGATATCACCACACTGCTCAAAGACTTCTTGAATAATTTCCTCAGTAGCGTTTTCTGGCAATCCTCCGACAAACACAGTCTTACACCCAGGAGGTCGTTCTCTTGTGGAAGGAGGTGGAAGATCTAATAATCAAGCACAACAAAACAGAAGGTTTTGCTTTTGATTTCTTTGCGTTCTTTTTTGTAGTTCACCTGGCTGAAGTAAAAGCTGCAGAGTAACCGTCTCCACACGGAGCAATGAAGAATTCCTGAACGGGCTCACACTGACTGGGCCGTCTGTTTTTCAGTTCCTCTCCCCTCCCCCCCACAAGCTTTCTTTGCTTTCTCTGTTCATTTCTAAGAGTAGCTAGGCTTGTCCGTGAACAAAGATAAAGCAAATGTTAGCATAATTTCATTTCTCCTTCATAATACAGAAGCTTCAAAAAAAAAAAAAAAAGAGAGAAAAGCCTTCACAAGGTACAAAGCATGATGAAACGGCAACATGATGAAAAACCTTGGTTTGTTATCTGCTTTGTCTTGTTGCGGGATAATGAGGCAGCAAGGCAGAATGTGGGAACTGGACCTCAAAGCATGTGTGCCACTTTCTTGGCGGGGAAACCTAGGCCTGAAAAAAAACTTTTTTTAAAATTCACATTGAAATGAGCAAACTATTAAATTTGGGAAAGGCTATATAAAAAGATAGAATGTACACTGTTGCAACATTTTACCTAGTTTATATGTAGATTACTAGAGCAATCTCCTAAAAAGTCCAGTTAAAAAAGGCAACACTGATTAATATGAATAAAAAAAGTCCTAGCTATTTAAGCCCATAAACTTAGTATCTGTAGCTAAATTAAAAAAAAAATCTGGCCCATTTATTTCATCAAATGTATGTTTCCTTCAAGCAAGTGCAATTTGGCCCAGGAAGTCTGAGAGGCAGTCTTCCCCCAAAATTGCTAACTGCCAAATTAATTCAATTTTCCATCTAGCGAAAAACATTTCAGAGTTTTCTCCCACATTTGTGAAGATGAATGGAAGTGCTCACATACTCCACACTATGTTCTGCAGCAAAAGCTAGACTTGGTTGCATGCAAAAAGATTCTTAATGCTGGATACATATTCCCAAATCACATACTGACTTCATGGTGTTGGATCAGGGCCAGGACAGACACAAGGACACATCCCCACAGATTTGTTCTAATCTACAGACAAAGGACTATTGTCGAATGTAAAATTCTGAGTCACATATGAAAATGAATGCAATGCTATATTTAAAAAAAAGACAGAAATTTAAATTGATAAGCAAACATTTCTTACAAGCATCACTTACTTGGATTTTGAGGGAAAAGAGTACAACTCTTGCAGTGGATTATTTCTTTGATGACAGCCACTTCTGTTGGTGGCGGGGGTGGTACCAGCCCCAGGCCCGGTATCATTGGGTTAATGGGGGTGATCCCAGTCATCATGTTGAGGCCTGGATCAAAGCCTGGTACGCAGATTGAGTCTGGAAAGCACACAGATAGTATTTTGACTACAAAATCCGAAATCTTTTGTATTTTCCTGAAAAGATTATTTGACTTTATGCTACCTATTTTTTAGGAATTTCTCCTAGTACTATAGAAAGCTACTCCAGAAAGGTAAAGAAAAAATAAAAGATGAACCTAAAACTACATGAAAAGGAAGTCATATTATTGAAAACACTAACATGGCAGAATGAAACAGCATATTAAAGTGTAAAACCGTGCATCATGAAACTTTGCTATTATTGTGAATGTGATTTTCTGTTTCTTAACATTAGTGTATCATTTACACTGCTTTATGAGCCAAGAGGTAGGGAGAAATATCATTTAACATTGTGAATCTAATCATCAACCTGCTTTTATCAAAAGAGCCTTCTTACCCAATTGACCTAGATTTAGAAAAGTTCAATTTATATGTGCATACTTTATAATGATGCATTCAGGTCCAACCTAACCTATTTCCCCCAGGAAATAAAAAACAAAGAGTTATTATAATTATTATGGCTTGGTTAGATACATGCAGCCATAAAATTAACTATATGCATTTCTAAATTCTATTGGTACTTTCTTTCTATAATTCAATCAGCAAATAATTGACCACCCTTTTGAAATATTTATTCCCTATATAAAATGCCAAATTTATGCCCTTTATAAAAAATTGAAAGAGGCAAAAATAATGAGTTTTCCAATATAGACACTGAATTGTTCTTTTAGTGTGATAATGCAGCCAGGAATTTCAAAGGTGATGTAAAAGGACTTTTTTTTTTAAATAAATAAGACTTCTAAGAGCAGAGACTGCTCAAATGTACTGAGTTTCTAGAGTAGCCGCAAGGGCATCCCTCTCCAGAGAATTGTTCTGTTTGCAGAGAACAGACACTGCTCCTGGTGTGCCGCAGTGCTCCTGCACGGACAAGCAGTTAGCACACGTGCCACGAGGCATAACAGTCGTGGTGACCCTCCACCACAGGCCTCATGGATGAAGTTTCCTTCTCTTCTCTTCCTTTCCTATCTTTCTCCCCCTCTTTCTCCTAGGCCTTTCCTCTTCTTCCTTCCCGCCTCCTCTCCTCTGTGGTTCTCCTGAACAGCCTGTGCCTCAGCCTGCATGGCCTCGCTCTCAGCTTACCTGTGCTGAAACACCACATAAACCCAGAGGCAGAGAGAGTGACAACTGCACCTGGGCTTCCTAAGCCATTTCAGGGCATGTAGAAGGGCCAGCATAAGCTTTTCCTTTCCGAGAAAAGGTTTATTATAGCTCCAGCCACCCTGGATGTTTCCACCCCTCCTCTGGTTTGAACAGAATAAGCAGGGTGATCCTGCTCTATAACCCCAAGAGAACTGCTGTTCCATTTATTAAATCCATTTGATAGTGTACCACCAGGGCTTCAGCAAAATGAGTTATTATTTTTATTTTAATTTTTGGTTTTGGTTGTTTAATCCTAAATATAAGTGCAAAATAAGCATTCTCTCTGAAAGGTGCCACCTTGACATTCTAGGCACTTGCTGTCTAATTAGGGTTCTTGGTTTCTGCATCTGTGCTATGGGACTGTTGCCTGATAATCTCTCGGAGCACCAGCATTCCAGGACTCCAGAGCTCTGTGCTGCTATCACTCAAAACTAAGGGGTACACAAAACACATAAACATTTGGAAGTAACAGAGACAAGACTGGAACTTGGGTTAGTAACTTGAAATCCTCATAAAGTTTCACAGATCTTATTCCCACTTTACCGGTAAAGAAATTGAGGCTTAAAGCAGTTAAGTGACATGTCTAGCATCACAAAGCAAGCAAATGGCAGAGTTAGAAGTCAAACCCAAGTCTGTGCTCCATATTTAAACACATCTTTTTCTAAGTACTTCAAAGTTTCTACATAGAATGAACCAGTTTGACCATTCACCTAATACACGCCATTACTAGAAATTTACTCTGCTCTTCCAAAGAGTCAAGATGTGGCCTTCTGATCCAGATGCCAATTCTAAAGGAAAAGTCCCAGAATACAATGATTTTCTATGCCATTATCATTAAAATAACATACTGGCTTCCAAGGTGAATATATTAGAAATAGAAATGGAAATATCGACATGCTTATGCCTTTATTTAATCTCACTCCGAGCCTAAGCTTTGCCTGTTTCTTTCCTGGCCTGGCCGTCACTACTATTCGCCAACACTGGGTGACTTAAGGCTGAAACCACTCAGGGCTGCAAACCCTGCAATGAGAGCCCCGTGAATTATAACAGCCACATGTTCCCCACAAATGAGATGAGAAGCCCAGTGCCTGCATTCTTTTCCAGTTGTGACAGACTTCTGTTTTCTTTCTGAAGGCCAAATAAATGAGTACATTGTCAGAAAGGGGGGCAAAAGACATTATATTTTGACCCCAATATTTTAATACAAGCAAGAGTTACTTTGTTTTTCCTGAGACACTCATATGAAGAGACCATGATGCTTAATGAACTCTGCATAGCAAGTGCAGAAGCTTGAAAAGAGCCTAGAAAGGAATTAACACGCAAATTATGTTGGACCTCAAAGGATCTGAAGTTCAGTATTTGAGGAAAGAAGTAGGGAAGGATTAAACTTTTCTAAAAAAAGAACTCATCGCTTTTTAACAATATATGAACAGATAGAAATTGTTTTCTCTAACAGCCCAGGAACCGACTATGTACTAACTCATTAAAGCAGAAAGTCTGAGAAAGACACATTCGCAGAAAGACAAAGATGAGGAGTGAACATGCACTCTGAGTCAGTTCCTTGTGTTGCTTAGAAAAGGTGCCCCTGTGAACTTCAAAGATAATGAGTTATAATTCCACTCAGGGAAAAGAGGAAGAAGGCTTAAATTGCAGCAAAAAAAAAAAGAATCCAATTAAGTATATAGTAGAACTTTCTTTTAGAAACTGTGCTTGAACAAGAGGAAGGGTTATTTATTTCAAAGACTGTGGCCTGTCAGCTCCTCTCTGCACTGCTGACTGCAAGCACAGAGACAGCAAGGCCAAAGCTCAGGAAATGTTTCTTTTTAGTTCTCTTTTGCCATCCTGACAAGACAAAAACAGAAACAAATAACCCTCTTATTGATTCATACATAACCCAGTGTTTTATCAATTAGATGGGCATTTTTCAGAGGGCCACTGAGTTTTTTTTATTTAGGACTTTAGAGGCATGTTGGTTTCATCCACCCATCCATTCATTCATTCAGTATTTACTGGGTGCATACTATTGCCAGGATCAGAGTTACAGAGGTAACTGTAATATGTACCTCACTTGGGGAAACTTCAGGGTCTAAGGTGAACAAAAAGGATGGGCACCAAAACCAAATGAAAAGTTGAGAAATATGATTTGAGGCTCAAGGACTGAGAAAGACATCCAGGGAGGGAGCCAAGGAGACCTGATAGGTCTTGGAAATTCTAAATAATTTCCCACAGCTGCAGCATAGTGAGCACATAGCAGTGTGGCTACGATGCACTGAGGAGCCACCAGAGTCAGATCAAATCAGAAGTGACCTTGGTTTTATTCTCTCTGGGATGGCAGCTACTGAAGATCAGATGTGCACTCTACAAGCCCAGTGGTCCATGCCAGCTGGGCTATTCCCCACCCCTTCTCTGTTTTCTGACCCTGGCAGTGGCTTGCCCCTTTTCTTCCTTAGTAAAGAGTCTCATATTTGAGGTGAGAACTAGACCTTATTTGAAAAAAAAGATAATAGAGGACTGTCTCCAGTCAGGGCTGGGCTTAACTAGGTTAGGTGTAAGTGTGGATGCTGGGCTAGGCTGGGCTGTGGCTGAAGGGACAGAGGAATGCCAGGAACAAGTCTGGCCCAGAAAGCAGGACATGATGCTCTACGAGAATAATGCAAGAAAAGAAGCAGCAATGAAGCCAAGTGGTAGCACTGCATGTTTAGTCCCGGGTAGGGGTTGTTAGCAGCAGACAAAACACAAATCTAGGCAGGTCAGTTGTTCCAGGAGATTTCATTCACAGGCCACTGGGCCTGAATCTCCCAGGTCGAGGGTTCTGACTCAGCCTAGGGGGACCTGAGGTTTGGCAGTAACACTACAGTATCACAGGTCAAGAAATACCAGGTAATCATGCAGGTTAACTGAGTTGAGACTCAAGCTGGAGAAGCAAGACAGGTTCCAGACACCAAAACTGAGTCCTGGGGTTTGAGATAGGGGCAGATACCAGTTATCAGTCCTAGGACACAGGACAGAGCCTGACCAGCATCAAACTCCACTGAATGTTGAGTCCCAGAAGGCAGGGCTCCAGGACCCCCTTCCTCCTCTCTGACACCAAGATGAGAACTCAAGTCCAGGGAGAGCTAAGCACATGGGAGCCAGGGCCTAATACAGGGGAGACAGGGCAGACAGACAGGCTGGAGGGGCTCTGACACACATGTAGCAGTAGCTGCTCTCCTTAATCCATAAGAATTATTGAGTCAAAATATGATCTACCCTCACTCAACAGAGAAACCATATGATACGCAAGAATATTCTGTTTACTGGAACTCTAGGATGGAAAAACTGTCACAATAGTTTCCCACTGCAATTTATAAGCCCTGCTCTTCCATGTCAGTTAAGTTCATGAACTGTAAAAGTAACGCTTTTTTCCCTCTATGACCTCTTTTTCTCAAATATTCTTAAAACTCATTTTTATGGTCAACAAAGAAAAGCAGTTTTAAAAAAGTGATCCTGAAGTAAAAGGCTGTGGTCACGGCTGGGTGACCTGAGGCCGACTGGTTCTTGGACCTCTCTGGGCTTCAGTGTCTTCATCAGGCGAATGTTAACAAAAACAGCAGACAAACCACCTCCACACAATGGGAGCGTCCAAGGAGACAATCGGTGCGAAAATAGTGTATCCAAGTGCTAAGGGTCTAAGTCTGCGATCAAATGTCCCTGTGATCCGGTCCTGGGGCTGCCATGTGCTAGCTGAGTGACCTCAGGAAATTTAGCTACTTTCTCTAAGCCTAATTTATAATATCTGTAAATGGGGATAATCATATTTAAATTTTAATACTCTTATGAGGATTAAAAGGAGTTAAAAACCCCCAGTGTTTAACATAAATGTTCAGCACATGATACTCAAAAATTGGTAGCAGTTACATACATTAATACATACATATGTTATTAAAATATTTATGTAAACTTATATAAATATATTAACACTGTACACATATAAAGGATTATGATGTTGATGACAAAGTGCTTCATGTGACAAATGTCTGTGTGCCACTAGGTGTTGTGCGTTTTGCTGGGTATTTTGCCTGCAAAGACATTATAAGATGCGAGTCCTTCCTTCATGGAAGTAAGAGTGTAGTGGCAGAAACAACCAACCAGAAAATGACAATACAGTATGACAATTTTTATGAGACACTTACGCTATAGAAACACAGAGAAGGGGCCGTTAAAACCAGCCTGGGTTAGGGGATGTTGTGGTTGAATTTTGTCCTGAAAAAGTGTTGAAGTCCTAATTCCACTGGTACCTGTGAATGGGACTTTATTTGGAAACAGGGTCTTAGTAGATGTAATCAAATTAAGTTCATACTCAGTTAGGGTGGGGCCCATCTAATATGACTGGTGTCCTTATGAAAAGAGAAGAGACACTGACAGACAGAATGACTGCCATGAGCTATAAGCAAAGGAATACCAAGGACAGCGACAAAAAACAGATACTAAGAAAAAGGCATGAAACAGGTTCTTCCCTAGATCTTTCAGAAAGAGGATGACTCTGCCATGCCAACAACTTGACTTTAGACTCTGACTTCAGACGGTGAGAGAGTAAGTTTTGGTGTTAAGCCGTCCCAGTTGGTGGGATTTGTTATGGCAGTCCTAAGAAACTATACGGGGGAGAGTGTCATAGAAGGAATCCTTGAGGGATGACAGCTGACTTGAGTCTTAAAAAGGATGACTTCTATGTATGCAATTGGCATGTAAAAATGGTATTTCCCAAATATGCCCATCAGAATCATAAATGCAAAGCTGTTTCAAAATGTTCTCTTTGGAAAAATATTGAAAACATTGCTTTTAGGTTTTCGCTTTGAAAAGACAGACCTTGGAGATTGCTACATATTTACTGAGAACAAATCAACCACAGATTATAAAGTAACATAATAGTGCACTTTATAAGTAAATGCCTGCAAGCAGAATCTTAAGAAAGTAAAATTGAAAATGCTTCAGTGATCTTTCCAAAGAGACTCAGAGGTGGAGAGGCGTGTCACTCATTTAAACCCAAAATGTAAATCCAAAGTGAGCTCCTGGGGCCCTGCTGCGTCCACGGGATAAACAAGGACCTCATTCCAGCAACAAAACCTCTGTCTCCTGTAGCTGGGGTGCCACGCTGGCAGCAGGGAGCAAAGCAACCAGCAACAGATGATTTAAGTGCTGTTGACTTAAGTGAGGAGATACATGTCCATATTTGAAAACACAATATGATACAGAGCTAAAAGAATTTCAGAACCCCAGACCAAAACTGGTGCAAAGAACCTACTGCTAAAAGAAGTGTGCCAGATATTTCCAGCCACCTGCATATGAAACATGCACTTAAAAATCAAACGTGTTCTGAGTCAGCAAGAGGTGAAAGCCTATCAAAGGTGCTGTGAAATTCACTCACCCTGGCCGCTGGTGATTCGAATTCAATGCCAGAGTGGTTTCAGTGCAGAAGTCTGAGCTATCACTCTCAAAGTCAGTCACTCTATGATTCCTGGACCTGCTGAAACACACTCTTCAGACACGATGGGCCTCACAGCTGAGGCATGAAAACCACACTGGCACGTCATTCGGGAGTGGATGGGTTCACTTTGATGAGGAAGCAAAGGTCACTGGGTGTTACCAAAGATCATGACATTTCAAAGCCGAAAGAGTCTTGGACATTTCCTACTCCTACCCTCTAGATTTAGAGACAAGGAAATTGAGGCCCGGAGGTAAGTGACTTGCCCAAAGTCTAGTTAAAAGTGAAGATGGAATTAGAATCAAGAGTCTTGTTGCTCCATCACTGCATTTGAGTTCTCCAACAGCATTCCACCCTGTCTTCCTCAAGACAGGTCTAGTGACAATACAGCCACTACCCCCTAAGATGGCCTATTAGTCATTTTTTTAAAATATATTTTATTGATTATACTATTACAGTTGTCCCATCTCCTCCCCCAACCCCCTCCCTGCACACCCCTTACCCCCACACTCCCCCTCTTTAGTTCATGTCCATGGGTCATATATATGAGTTCTTTGGCTTCTACATTTCCTATACGATTCTTA
>VMDR010005559.1:0-50844 GCA_007922815.1 Macrotus californicus
TAACCAAACACCTATTGATTTGCACTTGAACTAGTGTTCCTTAAAATATTCTTTGGTCATCTCTCTCTATTGACTTTGTCTCCTTGTCTCAAACCTAACAACATCTCAAGGAGAAGTTTTTATTATTCTTTCCTGCTACAGTTGGATGATAAAACTACAAGCTTCCTCCAATTTTTTAAAATTTAGTTTTAACAATTTCTCCTTCAAGTCTGTAACATTTTAATTGAAATATAACTGACATATAACATTATATTAGTTCCAGATGTACAAGGTGACACCCAGATATGTGTATATATTGTGAAATACCACAAACATATATACATATCTATAGATAAACACATATATGTAGATATGGGTATATATTGTGAAAAACCACCACAATAAGTCTAGTAACACCCACCACTATACAAAGTGACAATTATTTCCTTAAGAGAACTTTTAAAATCTACTCTCTTAGCAACTTTCAAACATACAATGCAGTATTGTTAACTGTAATCACCATACTGTATATTACATCTCAAGACTCATTTATTTTATAACTGAAAGTTTGTACCTTTGGCCACCTTTACCCATTTTGCATCCCACTCCTGCCTCTGGTAACTGCCAATCTACATTGATGAGTTTTATTGATGAGTTTCATTTTTGGATTCCACATGTAAGTGAGATCATATGTGTTTTTTTCTTTCTCTGCCTGACTTGTTTCACTTAAACATAATGACCTCAAGGTCTATCCATGTTGTTACAAATGGCAGAATTTCTTTCTTTCTTTATGGATGAATAATATTCTGTTCATACACACACACACACACACACACACACACACATAATTTTCTATTCTACAAACAACATAGTGTGCTAAGCTTCTAAGCTGTACCTAAAACACAGCTACTCCAACTCCATAATCAAGTAATGAGGAACAGTCTGTGTCTCTCTCTTTGCTCCAGCAGTGGGAAGGGAACAAACTTTTGGCTTCTGGACCAGAGATTTGGCTGACATCTTAGTGAGAGTAGAAGTCATGTACAGAATCTTAAAACTGAAAAAGATCTTAGAAATAGCAAACATTTTGATCTTCTTTTGAAGGTTTAATATGTTTATTAATAGGATACATGCATTATAAAGGTCTAGAGACATTGATAAGATGGGTCACACTGCCTAGGTCCTCCAGTTGTTTAGGTCCAATCCTACCCATTTAAGGTTAACTCCCACCTGCCTCAAAGAATGCAGGTAAAGGTCCTATGGACTCTTACTAGATCTGTACAGGGAGTTGGGGCTTTGCTGTCAGACATATCTGCATTGGCTCAGGTACGCTAAACAGTAAAGTTTCCCCCTCCAATTCTCTTTATTCCTCTCCTCTTTTCACCTCTTCCTCCTCCTCTTCTTCCCATCATCTTCTTCCTTCTCCACCCCTCCCCTTTCTCCTCCTTCTGTTGCTTTTATGTCACAAAAATTCCCATTAAATATTGAGTAAATTTGAAATTTCTCTGGTACTCAGAAAATCTCCATGCAACTAAAAAGCAATGGAGTATTAGTTCTTAAAAATATTTTCGGCTTCCCAGACCTCTCTGAGATCTTTTGAATGCATTAGGCCTTCTAGCTAGGAAGCGTGCCTATCTGCACATACCAAACAGGGCTCTGCACACATTTTAGGGGTTCATTTAGAGCACCATAAGTGTCACCCATGCAATATACACCAGTGCCTCCTTTTTCATGCATATACATTACTGGAGGATCTTATTAAAATGAAGATATTATAATTCAGAAGACCCGAGGTGGGGCCTGAAGATCTATGTCACTGACCTCAGATGATGCCAGGATCCTCAGGTTACTCTTTGAGTTGCAAGAGTCTAGACAAAAAAATATCATTTGCTTTGGATTGGCCTCTGTAGTTTACACAAAATCTTTATGTACCTTCATACTACCACAAAATAAAAAGAGTTAAAATAGTTATACCATACTTGTAAGATAAGAAGATGTAATGTATATAAATTTCAAAATGTTAAGTTCACCCACCCACCTGATCTTCATCCTAAAAGGAACCTAAAGATAAGAATAGTCAATGTAATTACCTAAAATGGTAAATCTATTAAGTTTTAAGCTAGATCTTCAGACTCACAAGTCATTTACTTTTAATAATACAGTTACATGGTTAGAAGTCTCTCTCTTTCTGTCAAACACACACATGTACACACATGCACACCACACATCACACAAAAGTATACATATATACAGTAAAATAGAGGCAGTCATCCATAGCATTGACCAAAGCTTGTAGAGATAAGGAATAAATGGATACATTTCTTTAACCCTGATTTTTCCTAATGTTTTATTTATGCAGATTGAAATCGAAACTGTGGATTTGTAGCAACTTGGTTCTGCCACAGATTTGATATAGTTTCAATGACAAGTCACTTAACATCACAAAGCCTCCGATTCTATTGTTAAATAATTGAGTTTTACCTATTGAGACAAAATTTAGAGCTTTATTTTATTTTTCAGAATGTTTGTGCATCTTGGAATGACAGATGATACGGGAAGAATTGGAAAACACTATAACTCTCATTATGGGGCAAATCCTTGATGATCCCCTCTCCTTCCTTCCTTTCCTTCTGTTTTGCTGTCACTGGCCTTGTGAGCAAACAAGGGATCCGAGCCCCTCAATGTGCATGCTCTGACTTGCGGAGCCAAGAAGTCACATCACGTACAGCAGATGAGTAGTCTTCAGAAGCACAAAACGACCCAACACAAGGCCTGTGCAGCTTACACATTCTCATTCTTCTTTACAAACAGGTTAATGCTAGATGGGAAAACCATCATAATCTTGAAAAGGGACAATTTTTCTATTTCCAGGACCTTAACAATCTGGCTAGATTAAAAAAAGAGAGCACATAGGCTTTATCTATTTGGGTTCAATCCATGAAAAACATGCACTCCTGCATGTTGATGTTTACTTTAGAAATATTTGGAGAAGTTTTGTCTTGTTCAATGCATAAACCATTAAGGGAAACAAAATAACAGTAAAGGAAATATATACCTTCTATCAGTGCCCATAAGTATACTACTTACATATATTCCATTAAAGTATGTCCTGGCTGGTGTGGCTTAGTGGATTGAGTACCGGCCTGTGAACTAAAGGGTTGCCAGTTCAATTCCCAGTCATGACACATTCCTGGGTTGTAGACCAGGCCCTCAGTAAGGGTTGCATGAGAGGCGACCACACATTGATGTTTCTCTCCCCGCCCTTCCTCTATCTCTAAAGATAAATAAATAAAATATTTTTAAAAATAAATAAAGTATGATCCTCAAGTATAATAATGATAGTCAATATATGTTGAACACCTTGGCCAGTTCACTGGGCTTAAAAATCACACTGACTCTACTTTATATAATGCTCCATGGTAGCCCATAGGATAGGCACTAGTATAGTTATCATTTTTAGACTAGAAAAATTAAGAATTAGAGACAATAAATAAAAGCTAGTGAGTGGTAAAGTAAGAAAATCAATTGTAGCTCTAAGGCTTCAAAGTATTCTGCATGTAACTTTCCAGGGTCTGCCTCAATTGTACTTATAATGTACTCACATTAGAGTACATACATAAAGGTCTGTATTCAGTTACTTTATGATTAGGTTGATGCATAATTTGGCTCAGGCTAACTTTCTGTTTAAGCAACATAGAGATGTTGTGCATGAGAGATATTCATGAGCACTTACTGGACAGTCAAGAAGTTCAAGCCAGGTGAGATAGATTGTTTGCAAAAAGACAGTAGTCATTTCTCTCCCCACCACTTTGACAGGTGATTTTGCAGCAATTTTCTTCAAGAGGTGGTCTCTATTGGTGCTCCTCTTGAATCCAAACTAGCTTCCTTACTTTCTATGGGCAATTAAGTAGCAAAAATGATATTGCTCCGCTTTTCAGCCTCCGCATCCAGGGCGCTTGCACACATCTACTCTCTTAGCCTGCCTCTTCCCTGTAAATGACCTGGGGTAGCCACAGGATAACAGCCATGTGGCCCAGTCACCCCTGTAGCACTAGCCAACAGTCAGCACTGTCAAACATGTGCTCGAGGCCTTAGGCCAGTCTCTGCCCAAGCTGAAAGATGACCACATATACATGAGCAAGCTTGGCTGACATCAATCAAGCTTATCTAGATCAACATAACCACCTAATTAATCCATAGACTCACAAACAATATTAAATGGTGGTTGGTTGTTTTAAGCCACTAATTTTCTTAGAGTGGCTTATAACATAACAGTAAAATAGACACCAAGAAAGCAATAGCAAAAACACATATTTTCTTCTATATTGCCTATTTAGGGTGTTTTTTTCATCACTCATTCATTCAATAATCATCTGATAAACGGCTACTCTGAGTCTGTATTTGAAATAGGTCAAGAAAAAAGTATTAACTTGAAGCCTTGACTATGTTCTATTATAATGAGGCATCTGTTTACTTTGGAACTGGCTAGAGAGAGCAGGACACGGTGGTGCTTTCTTTGGAAAGAAGCACCTTTGTCATCTGGCATTAAAAAACACTTACTGAATTTATCAAGACTTGGCTGTGCTGAATAAAACCCTGCTCACCAATTCGATACCTGGGTTTCTTCCTCTTTAGTCCAGCTATAATTTGTTTTATTTTTCTGCATGTCTTGCACATTTCCCTGTGCCTACTTCTGTCCTCATAGAGTTAGATCAATGAAGTAAACTATTTTTCTTACTTCTTTTCCATTTGACCTACTTTATTTCTCTCCAAGTTCTCAATTCTTAATTCTCCCTGTGACCTATTTTATCACTACTCAAATGCCTCAGTTTACCCTTAGACAAGTTTCGAATGATGCATGGTGCGCACCCCTCACCACCTGCCAGAACACTTTCCTGTAGGACGTTTGTGGCATAAAACACCCAAAATGATGATGGGGAAGCACTTGGCAGATATGAAAGAGCTATAAATATACATGCTAATTCATAAATCAATACCAATGATAAATTGCATTCAAGTGCTATTTAATTCTTTGTGATCATCAATAAAGGTAGAAAAAGTTTCTCCCAACACCCTCTCTTTGGCTACCCTCTGAGCTCCTTCATACAGCTGCCTACTGTCTGTTAGTTACTCTGTTTACCATATCAGTGATGGTCTGTTTAGTTCAAATCATCTCATTCTAGCATTTTACTATGGAATATCAGTCCTGGAGTGGTGTAGAGAAGAGGTTACATTTTCTCCTTCAACCAGTTAGAAAACTTGTACATCAAACACATGTGCTAATAACATTCAAGCCTACAGTGTCTTATTGTTTCCTGATATCAGTTAATCCTCCACTCACCAGGGAAAGTGTGGTTTGTTCTGGTTGGAGTTCAAAAGGAAGCAGCCCACCCACTGAATCCTACCCTGTACCCTTCCTTCCCATTCTCACCCATGTCCCTTTTCTCCCCAACATCGCCTTCTTTGGTTCATAATTAGACTCTCAACTCCCAGGCCCCTTTGGCAAAGTGATGAGCTACTAAAAATACAGCACTGCAGGAATACATTCAACTTCTATTTCTGTTATTTTTTAGCACCATTTCCAGATGAACAAAGCAGTTAAACAAAGGAGAGAAAGTGCTGTGATTGTGAAGACGGAACATGGTCACGTACTTTGTTCATTTTAATTACACAAAGTCATCATTTAACAGGAGCCCAGGATACTGCTAAGGAAAAGCTTTCACAGGTCTCTATTGATATTTCCAATTTAAAGCCTCTTCCAACAACTCTGAACATAAATATCTTCATTGTAATTCTGAAAATCCCCACATCTCAGTATAGCCTGTAAAACAGGCACTGCTGCTTTCATGACAGGGGGAAGGCTGGGCATAACTGGACTCTTCTGCTAATGAGACCTACTTCCATCATGCCACTTACTGTCTCATGGCATTTAAGATGGACCTTTGAAAAGTGGGTTAGGAAATGAGGGTGGGGCAGGAGGAGGGCTCTGTGGCGGATTCCCATGGGCACTAAGAGTTCGGAGTCTTAAGAAGTAGGTAAAGGAGCCAGAACATGCATGTGAGGAGAAAAAACAAGAGTCTTGCTTGTCTGAAAATCTAAATCTGGGTTTTTCTACTCCTCACCCACATGCTTGATACTTAGCAATGACTATTTTAAAATTGGTCTTGTAACAATGTATAAATGGTTCTTTTCCTTAGTTAATGTTTGGTGCTATTTACTTAATGTATATTATATATCAGGTACACTGATAAAGAATCATATATTGAATAGCTTATTTATTCTGCCTGAAATTAAATTACTAGTGCCTGTACATTGTAGTAGGTCATGTGTAGCTGAGGGTTCCACATCCATGATTCAATCAAGCAGAGATTAAACATATTACAAAAGAAACTTATGTTGTTGCTACATAGTTAGGCCTATGATGGTTGCCTGTGTACTGAACATGTGCAGACTTGTTGTTCTTGACAGTCCCTAAACAATACAGTATAATAACTACTTACATAGCATTTTCACTATATTTTATCATGAGTAATCTACAGATTGTTTAAGGTATACAAGAGAGTGTGTGTAGTATTTTTACAAATACTATATCATATGAAATAAGAGACTTGAGCATCTGTGTATTTTGGTATCCATGGGAGTCCTGGAAGCAACCCCCCAAGGATACCGAGGAACAACTGTATATATATATATATGTTGGTCCCTGGAACATAGGTGGTGTTCAGTAAACATTAGTTTAATGAATAAAGGCATAAATGAAGAAATAAACATGTGACTGATTGAATGAAGCAGTATGTAAATATGACTTTGAATGGAAAGCTGAGAGAAGCTTAGACATTTGCCCAGAATTGAAGACAGATGACCCTGCCAAAAGCAAGGAACTGAGAAATAGCATGACTAGTTTACAAATAGGAAACCTAAATGCCTTGTGAAAAACACTGAGTAGTTAAACTCTAGACAATTGAAAACCATTGGGTGTTTTTACCCAGTGAAGAGAAAGGCACTTTGGAGGGATCACTGCGGCAATGAAGAATTGAAGGGAGCCTTAAAAGATAACAGTAAGGAAAGAATCTATGTTTATGAAATTTTAGTTGAATTGTATTTCACTGAATTGAACTGATAGGAAACAAATCATTAAAAAATCATTATTTTGGAGGACATATGTTCTAAGATTCCATGTGTTTAACACGGCCGCCCAGAGTTTTAAAGCAACCCATAGTATGGATCAGTTACTTCCGTAAACATAGCTCTGTGTCATGTCAATTAGCGTGATTTTCTCTCATCTCTGTAATGGGTGTATTGATTTCAACATGGCACAGTCACGAGCATTAAAGTGCAATAACATGAAAATGTTCGATAAGCCATGAAATGATGATTTTAGCTTATTATGCTATAATTACTATAATGAATACAAATTCCAGTGTGGGTGATAGAAGTCGAGGCTCTGCTCACATTAGCACTGTTGTCCCAGAGTTTGTTGACCGTCGGCTACAAAACACAGGTCGTGGTGGCATAAACCTCAAGTCTGAAAGAAAGGAATTAAGATTGACTGACTATCCTTGATGCTAAACAGTGTGCAGCACACAGTGAAAGCTAAATAAATGACCTTTACTGGGGTCGTTGATATCTGAAATCACCTCTAACTTCTTGCCCAAGGATTCCTCATCCTTTCATTATTCATCCACTTTGCCCCATGCCCAATTTCCAGCCTGCCATTTTCCTACACCCGTGACAAATGATGTAGAAACTCTTGCAAGCATCTTCTTCACATTGCATAAATGCAGAAATAGGGGCTTAACTTAGGAACATGTGAATATATATTTTAAAATTATATATGTTATACATACATATGTAACAAAGTAGATGCTAACAGAAAATTCAGTGCTACAGATTGTTGACTGAGTCTTTTGTCAGATTTCATATTTCTCCAATCTGAAAGGAAAGAATTTGTTCCTGGAACAGCCTGCTGAATTCCATCATCCACCCAGGCACAGATTGATTAGGTTATATCAAACCTCTGAATTGAGTTAGGTGGGCCTTGGTTTACTTAGTTTTGCCTCTCGTTCCCTGCTGACACAGGAGGATCCATCAGCCCCTTCATATCCTCCCTGGTGCCTGCTTTCTTTCTAGCTCTCTTTCAGTCACAGGAATGATCGTATCTGTCCATAGACCTATAAAACGGATACTTGATTTGACTGCAACGAAGACTCACTGAGCTAATTTTGTTATGATTAGCTGTCTACTCTGAGTTTTATACTTTCTGTGGTTCTGAAACACCAATGTAATCCCATTTGTCAGTGAACTGAGTCTCTGGCCACATCAGTAGGTCCTTTTTGTTTCAAAAGAAGTTAAACCGAAGCTCCTTCTAGGCAGAGATGGGTTAATTGACAGAACTGGATGATCATTCTACACACAACCGGACACTGAGAAAGGAAAGGTGAGAAAGATATGATGGCCTTTTCCATCAAAAAGCTCTCTAATCTCAAAGAAAGACGTGACTACAAGGGAAAGTAATGTGTACAAAAATAGTAGTATGAATAAGTTTTTGCAGAAATTCATTCGTTCATTCATTTACCAAATGTTTTATGAGTAGTAACTGTGTGTCAAACAAAGGAATGTTTTTTCCCAGCTGTGGGATCAGGAAAGGTTTTGAAGTCAGAGTCTCACCTGAGCAATGTTGTGTAGGATGCAGAGAACGTGACTAGTTGGACCCTGTGGGAGATGATTGGCAAAGATGGCTGCAATCGTTCCCTTCCCTGCAGCCAAGCATCTTTAAAATTAGACTCTGTATGTCTTCTCATGAAGAGGCAAAGTTGACTTTTCTCCTAGCGTGCTATTTTGTACACCCATATTCACAGCAGCGTTATTTACAGTAGCCAAAATGGAGAAGCAACTCAAACGTCCACTAGTGTAATGAATAAATAAACAAAAGGTGGCATATATACACAGAAGAATATTATTTGGGCTTAAAAATTAATTACACTTTGATATATGCTACAGCATGGGGGGGGACCTTGAAAATGTGCTAATATAAATAAGCCCATCACAAAAGGAGATATTTTTTTTTCTGTCTCCATTTGTATGAGGTGCCTGGAGTAGTCAAATTCATGGAAAAAGAGTGTAGAAGAGTGGTTTTCAGAGGCTGAAGGGAGGGCGGAACGGGGAGCTACTGTTGGATGGATACACTTTCAGTTTGGGGAGATGGAAGTTCTCAAAGTCGGTAGGGATGATGTTTATATAATAATGTCAGAGCACCTAATGCCCCTGAATTGTACCCTCAGAAGTGGTTAAAACGGTAAATTTTACATGTGTTTTATCATAAGAAAAAAAGCAAGCCAAAATGATACTACTACTACTACTACTACTACTACTACTACTACTACTAGACCTATTTCATAAGTTACTCCTCCACAATGAACACTGCATTTAATACTTTGTGGGCCTGACAGATGCCACCATCCCTACAAGGTGGGTGTATCAGTCATGGTCCAATCAGAAGAGCAATTATAAACCATACCAGTCACTTACACAGAGAGAACTCAGTATGAAGAATTGTTAATCATATTATAGAGAACTGAAAAGGGATAAGGAGGATGGAAAAATAAAATAGGATTGAGGTATCTCCCCTAGAGCAGAGGCAAAAAGAAATAGGTTAGAATTATTAAAACCAAGAAGCCTCTGGGCTCCCCAGACCTTTGAGAAGGGAGTACCATCGGGCATGGCTGGTATCTCTGAAAGCGTGTGCGAGGCTGTTGCTGAGGGTGGTGGCAGAACTGCAGACTGGAATCTGGTGTGGCAGCCCGAGACTGTATATCAGTAAGTGTTGCCGAGTTTCACTCACAGTAGAAAGAAAACAAAATAGGAAAGAAGGTGTCTTTTCTTCCATCTCTTCTTTCGATGGCTCCCTTTCAGCCACCCACCCTCAGATGGCAAACAAAATAAATGTTTTGCACCATAGAGAATGGTAGGTTTGGGGCTGAGAGACAGTAGCTTCATAAGAATATGGTTTGTATATTTATCCTCGTTTTATAAATGATGAAACTACAATTTGTAGAGACTTGCTGGCTTGCACAGGACACACCGTGAGCTGACAGAAGAGCCAGTGTGTGAACTCAGCACTTCCTCAATGGAAAGCATGTCTTTCCCAATGTGCCCTCTTGTTGTATTGGTTAATCTGTTCATTTCTTTAATTATTAAAAAAATCATTCTTCAAAGTCTCCACTCTGTCAAGCACCGCGCTTGGTGCCAGTAAAGCAAAGACTAATAAAATATGGAATAGTGTCAACTTATAGTCAAATCAGGGATTCAAGAAGTGGCCAGATAATCATGGCCAAATGGTAAGTGCTGGGACAGAGGTATGTGGTATACCCTGGAGGACCGTGGAACATTCACCTAGGACAGTAGATGCTAGAGAGAGCATCCTGAGTTGGTGAAGCCGGAGTTGTGGTCCCAGCTATGTCCTGTGGCAACTGAGAGACAAACGGGCATTTCTTTAGCAAGGCTGGTAGCACAATGCAAGTTTTTTAAACACTCCCAGGGCCTAAAGCCATCAAAGATGAAGCCTATTAACTCGGCACAGTGCAGGCACCAATCTATGAAGCTGCCCTGTGAGGCTGGATGCTTCTCTGCTGGCCACGAGCCACAAGCCAGAAAGAGGTTGACCTTTCTACAGAAACGGACATGGATTAGAGGTCAGAGATTTTGTTTAAGTGGGCCACCTTTGAAGTCCTTAAGTTTCAAGAGATAAAAAGAGCTGCTTATAGGCCTGTCTTTTGGGCCTTGCTTTTGATTCTCAGACAGGAATATAAGAAATAAGATCATTGTGTCAGAACACAAATTCTCATTTCCAGGAACTTCCAAAGAGACTGATTTCTCCCTTCATTTTAAGGCAAAGCCAGGGGACTTAACCTTCTCCTATCCCCTGCTTGTTTATAGTGTTCATTGGCAGCAACTCACTGCATTCCCTCTGCCTTGCTTTTTCTTCCCAGTCTTACTTGTAGTGTGTTAAATTGAAGTGCTACTTACTCAGTAGTGACTGTGCAAAACTCTGCACCAAGAGTATTATACCTATCAGTGTGTTTAGTTCTCACAACAAGTCTCTAAGGAAGACAATAAGGCTGAGAAAAGACAAGCAACATGACCAGTCACACAACTAAGAAAACCCAGATCTAATCCCAGCGCACAGGCCTAACCAGTGGGACAGGCACCTCCCACAAACATGAGTTCCTTCCCTTTCCCAAAAGGAATTATCAGTAGAATAATTGGTGAAAGCTAATATTGGAATAGTTTGCCCGCAAAGTAATACTATTTGAGAAATAAAACCTTTCAGATACAAACACGTTTTCCATCAGTCTTTGTTTGTGCTTGAAATCCTGACCGTTTTAAGTAATTCAGTCACACATATTTTGTGTCTATTGTGTCTGTGGCATTTTTCTTAGGATCAGAGATATGGAAAAAATCTATTAAATCCAGCCCCTGTTAGTCTGAAGCTCACTGTCTAACTTACCAGACATTTTGATCCTTGGAGCAAGCCAAAGGGGTGGATGCATGATTTGTATCCGAGACCTGCTGTAGAAAAATGATCCTTTTTTTTTTTTTTAGACCAAAAGGAGGGAGTTTGATGAGAGAGGTAAAGGATCTTTAAAAATTTCCTTCTTCCTCCTCCTGGGCTTATAATTTTTCTAGCTCTCCATCCTGGTCTAACAGGAGGTTATTTCCAGGTGTGGCTTCGCTGAAGGAGATGATTTAGCTCTGGAGAGGCAAGGACATTGGGTCAGGACCCATGGTGAGGATATGTAAGAACTGATTTGTATGGTGTATCTATCTGGGAGAAGAAAAGGGAAGGGAAAGAGGGCTCCTTGATATATTTATGGCATAATAACTATGTCACCAGCAAAAAATAGATTATATGAGGCAGGAACTACTTAACCAAGAATAAGGGTTTGCTAGTGTTCTCTCTGCCCTGTCTCTAAGATCTCCACTGTTAGTAAGGAACATGCTGGTAGGCCCCAGTCACAGGCAACACAGGGAAACCCTGAAGTTCTTTTTCATCTCCATCCCCCATATAGGAAGTTTGAGACCCAGAGAAATTGAGACTCTTCAAAGATCAGCCTGCTTTACAACACTCCCACATGAAGGTCCATCCCCAGCAACCCCCTTGACACAGAAAGGGCATTTACATAAACATTAAAAAGTGGTATCCGCAGAGTCCACCCCAGTCCATGTTTTAAATCTTGCCTCTCCTGGCATTATTATGGGAGCACACTTCGTGAAGAGCTCTCTGTAGATGCCATTACCCCGCACGGCAGCTTTGGAAAGTGGGCTGAAGAAGCTGTGAGTTTGTGCAACAGCACATGTTAACATGAGTTATAATATGTCAGGGGCCCTGTGTTAACGATCAGAAAACCTATTCAGCTCCTTTAAGGTTAATCAACTCAGCATTTGTGCCAGGTGTAATGTCTAATTAAAATGATGGACGGGCGGAGAATGCCTCCAGGCAGCGGGAGGAGATGGCACAAAGAGGGAGCACCCGTGCCATATTGGTTTGGAAAATCAATAAGAGGAGCTCATTTTATCCCACTGTTATCTGTGCATTTGCCATTCAGTGGCTCATTTGAAAAAGTGCCAACTGGCTGATGAGTAGGCTCAGCAGAGCCACATTTTTCAGCACTTAAGGATGCTCTGATTGGAGGAAGCTCAGCAGAACCCCAGGATGTCACCTGAGGGGACCAGGCAGAGGGAAGTGTGGCCAAGGGGATCCAGGAAGCCATCCCAAGTTTCACTTTGAATCACCAAATCTGAGAGGTGAGAGCAAGCCAGTTAAAAAAAAAGCCACCAGAAGGAGACTGGGGAAATCTGAGGTTGAGGCTCAGTCTGTCACTAAATAGATTCTGAACCTCAGGGAAGTATTTCCACCCTGAGTTTCATCATCTAAAAATGCACATAATCATAACATTAGCTGCATTGCTAATGACCTAAGCTTGTTTTGAGCATTAGAAGAATTTTTGTGAAAATTATGTAATATATACAGATTCAAAATATATATTTAAATATGTACCTGTATCTCTTTTTGCAACTCTATATTTATATGTATTAATTTACTTAATAAATATTTATTAAAGTCTACTGTGTGCTGAGAACTATTCTAAGCACTAAGGAAGAGCAAGAAACAGACACCGCGACTGTTCTGAGGAAGCTGAATGACTAATGGTGCAGAAAGTATCTCAAAAATACTTAATTATGGTCTACTTATATTTGGTCAAATCTCTTCTTCTCCCTTCTTAGGAAAATTAACTCCAGAAAAACCAACGGGAAGATCAGGCATAAAAAAAATAAGTAGAGGATAAGTAAAAGTTTTAGCTAGGTTGCCAATTTTTAATATATTAAGATCAGACATTGGTGATCATCTCTTTTTTTTCCCTCAGAATACAGTTCATAAATAAACCTTGGGAAAATATGGAATTGTTCATTTTTCCCCTTGATGTACTGAATGGACATGCTTTTTCAGTTCAGCTCACAGCCTCGGTACTTTTGTGGCCCACTGTTGAGCAGTGTGTTATAATTTGAGAATGGCCAATTTACAGGGATGGCATGGACTTTCTGGGAAATGTCTCCCTAATCTCAGTTTGTCTATTTTTTCATGGGAGATTATTAAGTCATGAGATTACCCACACCACTGCAGGAGAACCATGGGGTCTTACAATTTAATTTCATTTCCTTGCCTACAATTTATGAATATTTTCATTATGAGACTGTTGTCAGACACTATTAATTGTTTTACTATAGATTATGAGAGGTAAGTACTAATCTGGAAAAAGGCCTCATTTTGCATATGTGATCCATGAAACAAAACTACTTATTTCTCACATGGCAGACTATTATCAGTTTATCTTGTAGTCTGGGATAAATGACCCCTGACATTATGGCTCTGTGGAAGTGACTTAGACATAGAAACTTACAAAGGAATTAAAAGAAATCACTTTTAGAGTCCCTGAAAATTCAGGGATCGGAGACTCCAAATACTAGGGTAATATTCCAGTCCTCTTTCCCTGAACTTAAACTTTGCTCAGGGTTCCATAACACTGCAGTTGTTCTATAAAGTTGACAGCTATGATGAAGAAAACAAAAGAGAGAAATAGCTCGTTCTAAAAAAGCAAGTCATTAGTCTTAGAAGGAACTAATAGAGACATCTAGAGAAAATGGTATGGACACAGGTCAAAATTTACATTCTTAGGAAGAATAGATAAAACTACACAACAAAGGTACTAAGTTAATTTTTAAAATTTAAAAATCTTTTTTGCAATAGGTTTAGGAAAGGCAGAAGAACCCAGCATGAACAGTATATAATCGAAGAATTGTAACTGACTGGCTCCTTATGTAACTTGCACCTTGCTGACTTTGAATGCTGGACTCTGCTGGTTTTTTTATTTTAACATGTATTGAAGAATCTAACCAATTGGGTATTACAATTACTGAAGTTCTGGACATATTGGGTAGTGCCTATTATGAGGATGGAGATGGGAATTATTGCTGGTAGGAAACCAAGTTAAAAGTTGACTAAGAATTTCTTGAACATTTAATTAAATGCCTCACTCTGTCTTTGATGCTAAAACCTTTATCCGGAAAAGCATATTACCCAGTTGGGTTTTAAGAAGTGAAAGGTATACAAATAAATAGAGGAGGAACAAAGAAAGAGACAATCACCACCAACATTCCCATAACCAATAAAAACCCTGAGACTCAGCAATAAGCTTTATCAAGTGCCCACTACAGTCAGATACCAAAAATTATTTTGCCAATGTTAGCCCAATGGGCTCTCAAAGCACCTTAATAACGTGGGTATTCTCCATTGCGTAGATGAGGACTCACAGTGCACCACAATGTCTACTGCAGCCTTAATGGCAATGCCTGCCATAGCATTTGGAACTGAGAGTTGAAAATTGGAAGGCTGCCATGGCAAGCCTTAATCTGTTACCCTCTGAACTTTCTGAGAGAAAGAAATAAAAACTCATTCATCCACTGTATTTTGAAATGTCTTAGCTTTTACATTATTGTAAATAATACAGCGGATATTAGGACTGTGCTGCTCAGACCTGATTCTATAAGCACTTGAGAGGTCTTCACTTATCTTGAGTGATCCATCTTAATTTTACAGTAAAATTATCTTGTGTTCCTAAATAAATATATGCCACCTCTTACTTTAAGAAAATGGAAGTGTTGCAGACATAGAAATAGGAACTGTGCCCTATTACGTAACAACAAGACTTTTCAAACTTCTGAGTAATGGGACTGGTGAAGACATAATGAAAGATAAACTGAGACCCAATTCTCCAGTGTCGTTGATGTTCATGTTTCCAACTTCACACAAATGGTTTAGAGGAGATGGTACTGGCACCTTGGCATCAAATAAATGTAATTGTTAGGTTACCATATCACCCATGAACTCTGTTATTGGAGGCCTTTGTAACACTACTTTGAGAAACCTGAGTCTTAGTTATTACAGGAATAAATTATAACTGGCCTGGTGCATCACAGAGTTTCTGAAAGCATCAAATGAAACAAAAAGTGTATGAGAGATCATCTGTTAGTGGAAAACGTACTGTGCTTTTGGAGCCTGGCTCTGTTCAAGTGCCCTGGAAGACTCTAAGAAAAAAATAAACAAGGAAAAGGTACAGTCACTGCCTTCATTTATTTTAGCAGCCATGATTAATAATAAAAACAATAAATTAGAAGGAGTCTTTAATAACTTGTGCATTTTGAGAGTGCAGAGATAGCAATGATTAATGCAAAGAGGTATATCAGAGGTGGCTTCAGATAAAATACATTATTTTGATGTGGCCAAGGTTGCAGACTAAGGAGGAGCCCATTTGTAGATTTATGAATCACTCGTGGCCAGAGGAAGAGTAAGTGCAAGAGTGTGGACTCACACAGAGCTAGCAAATTCTCCCCTTTGCTTGTGAAGATTTGATTATGATAGGTGGCATGATTATGGTATAACTGGAAAAGTGGGTGGCATTTTACAAATTTGAGATTAGAGTGACATGAATGAGGCACCGCCTTATAATTCTAGGATCATCATGACCCTGATATCTACTAACAAAGACATGGTGTTTAGAAGTTATCATGATGAGGGTCTCTATATTCTTTCTACTCTGTTTTCAGAATTGGAGACAACGGCATCGTCTCTGATTGTGCTGTTTCTGAGACTGAAGTTGGGGCAGTGAATACAGAAACAGCATCCTTCCATCTCATTGTAATATTTTTTGTTAATGCTTCAAAGCCAATGACATGAAAAATCCTCTTTAATGGTGATGAGCATATTTTTTCATTTGTAAATGATGACCACATGCATCCATAGCAAGACCATTTTTTATTTATGCTCAGCCAAGTTCTGCAAATAGAGAAATTGGCTAATTATCTACAAATTTTTGTTCTTTATCTCCATAGAATTTTAATGAACAGGAATTGCCACTTACTCATTCATATTTGTGAAGAGGGAGCAACCTCTCCCTGTGGTGATTTCTCTTCTCTATAGTTCTCAGATCTGATAGTATTAGGAGAAATAAAATTCTGGCTGGTTGTCTTCCCATTCACCAACCCTCTCCACTGCTTTCCAAACTATAATCTTCTGAATCAGGTTTCTTGCCCTAATTATGAAGATGACGTAGAGATACTTTGGAAATTTTCCTTGTTGTGATTTCTACATAGACTTGCCTTTCTGTGAAGGCATGGCTTGGATTTAATTGGATGTACTCCGCACAAAGTAATCAAATCAAATCAACAAATACCCATTGAGGGCAAATATTACAAGGCAGTGATCTTGACAAAATACTCCTTTACTAATTTCTGGCCTGAATTCTACAGGCCCTAGAAGCATTTGGCACAAGGGTGCAACTTCTCTGCTGCTAAATGATCATCATCATTACCAGTAACAAGAGTTTACTATTGCACAAAATACCTCTAGAATCTGTCTACATGTCCATTCTAACTGCTGAAATCTTGATTCAGGCTTTGTCTTATCTGGCCTAGATAATACAGTTACTTCTATCTGGTCTCCCTGCTTCCTTTGGTGCCCTTTCAATCTGTCTTCTCAATGGTGTCTGACATTTTTGTTTTGAAGCATAAACCTCATTTTGCCTTTTTTTTCCCACCGAAAAAACTATTCATTGGTTTCTTTATTTGACTGTAAATGAATTACCTTTCTCATTTAAAGACCACATAATATTTTCTGTGGGCCACCCATGAAAGTTTCAATTGTTTTCATTACAGTGCTACTCAACCAATAGTGTTTTTGCATCTTTACCACCAAATCAAGTTTATTGTATATGAAACACCAAAAAGCACAGTGAAACCTTCTGAAATCATGTTATCAGTATAGGATTCACCAACAGAAAAATATATTTGTGTGATAAGTTCTACTTTATCATAGAGATTTTGTTTTAGATTTTGGTTTGACAGGTCATTATTTGAGTCCTTATCATTATTGTTATGTAGTTTCCTTTTAACTTTTAATATTTTTTAATAATCAGGCATATTGAAGGACCAAATCAATATAATTGAATTCTCAGAAAAATTTAAAAATTAACTACAATTAAGGAAAAATGTCTTATTTCCTTTTGCCATCTCACTTTCTTCCAATTAAATGCTGATAAATACATAAAGAGAGGTTTCGATTATAAATCCATTCAAAATGTGACCATCAGTCTGACTAAATAAACCCTTCTAGTTCAATCTGACTATAGTACCTTGTATAATGGGATAAGTTAATTTTACCTTGTATTGTTTTTTTTAATAGCAAAAATGTCTGTTTTCTACAGTATGACACATCATCATTCACCCCCACTTTGCAAACAAAAGAGGATGATAAAATATAGGAACAGAAATAGGTGGTTGTGTTGGTTATTAGATGATTATATAAATGATCCAAAATATATTTATCACTGAACTGCATGCAAGTGTTTTTAAAGTGAATTCTGATAGACAAGTCACATAACTTGATGAGTTAATAAAATCTAATTTCCTAGTAAAGTCCAAAATATGTTTTAAAAGATTTTATTTATTTATTTTTTTAGAGGGAGGGTAAGGGAGAAGGAAATAGAGGGAGAGAAACATCAATGTGTGGTTGCATCAACCACACTCCCTACTAGGGGCCTGCCTGGCTGGCAACCTAGGCATGTGCCCTGACTGGGAACCAAACCAGTGACCCTTTGATTATTAGGTCACCACTCAATCCACTGAGCCACACCTGCCAAGGCTAAAGTCCCAAATTCTTAACCAACCCACATTCTTATCCTCCATCTTTCTGTATCTCTGCTCACACTGGTTTTCCTGTCTGGAATGTTCTGTCTCACCTCCCACAGCCTTCTTCAATCTCTTAAAAAGTTGGATGAATCTTCCAACCTCTATGCAAACACTCTAGACAGTTTAATCACTCTTCCCACCATGTTTTCCTGATTTTTTTATATCCACCAAAAAGATTCTTTTGTTGCTTGCATATAAGCCTCTCTCTTTGCTCTCTCCCTGCCTCTATGCCAACTCCCCACCTTTACTTGAGAATTTTAGTTCATTAAAGTTAAGGTGCAGCACCAGCACAGTGCCCACCAATAAGTCAGTAGTTATTAATTAGAAAGAAGTGGAATGGAATGAGATGAAATGAGATGAGATGGGATTTGATAAGATGAGATGCAAGAACTATTAAGCCAATTTAATGTCAGGAGCTTTGAGAATCATCAAATGTTAAGACACCACTCTTGAGTTTGGGAGGCAGGGCATCTACAAAAAAGAAAAATGTAATTATAACCAGAAATTCAAGGAAGTGTATAAAATATGTAAATGAGTAGTATGGACCGTAAATACAATATGAATTCAGAGAAATGAGAAAATATATGGGTAGATGTAGTAATAGTTTTTTTTTTCCACAAGAATAGATTATTTTAAAAAATGATCCAGGATGCCTCATTAAATGTGGAGTTACTTTCTTAATCTAGTGGCTTTTAAATTACTTAAAGACTTGAAGCCCTTTGTGAAAATCAAATTTTATTGAAGATCCATGACCCTATCCTAGACAGATCAGCTCCCATTACAACTCCTGTTGTCTTTTTTGTCATAGCACTTATTAGAAATATAATTAAATAATGACTAGTGCATTTATCCAACTCCCCACTACAAAGAAACTCTAAGAGGAAAGAGCCCACAATTCTGCCTTGCTTAAAACTCCATCCTTAGCATTTTACATATTGCCTGCCATATAGTCATAGGTAATAAATACTGCTTGAAGCTTAAAGCAAGGTTACTCTGGTTGAGCTGGAGTGGGAGACTTTTAGCCCATCACTCCTGTTTTCTTTTATCAGTGGCCCATGGGGTAACAGCACGATGTCTAATGTTCACTGGAGGACTTTTTTTTTAAAAAAAAAAAAAAGTCCCATAGTCTCAATTTCCTCATTCCTCACTGGCAAATTGGAGATGATAATGAGTAACCAGCTAAGTTGTTGTGAGAATGAACTAAGATAAGATAATGCATGTGAACACAGGTTTTAAACTCTAAACACTGTTATCAGTCCTTGCCATGTATAGAAATGTAGAACATGGCCATCACCCAAACTCACCTTAAAAAGCTGCACTAGAATCCTAGATGTACCAGCCTGAGCCAAGTGTAATTGTTATAATATGCATTAAAAACATTAATGGCCTCTCCTGTGGACTCTGGTTCAATATAACCAGCCAAGTCCAGATAGATCCAAAACAAATCACCTCCAAATCACCACATACTAGTTGAATCTCTCTTTTTGAAGCCCTCATCTCCACTTTCCGTAGGTCTTCCCAACCCCACCAGTTCCAGAATAATATACTCCACTCCTCACACCCTTATTTATAGGTCCTGGAGAGAAATTATGCATGTGCCTGACACTTTTGAGTCAAGAGTAAATAGTTTAAAACTGCTTGTGTTGAAATCTCCAAATTATTAGTATATGCCATAGTTGGAATTGTGCTAAGATGAAAGAGAGAAAGACAAACATGTTAAACAAAATGTATTTGTAAAGCCTTTAGAATTCACTATTCTAAAAGTAGCCTCCCTCTCTGCTGCTTTTGTTTGAGCAAATCCTGCAATAAAATGAGAGGCCATATAGCCTTAGCTATAAAATCCCCAGGTCCTGCATTCGGTAGGCCTGAGTCCCAAATCTAGCTTCAACACTGGCTGTGTATGTTCCTATACAAGTGACTCAACCCATGAAGTAGCAGGTTTTCTGACAGGCAAAATGCAGGTGTTAGCAATACTCACCTCCCAGGACTTAAATCAAAGTTTCTCACCAGCAGTCTGTAAGGACTTGCAGAGAATTTTGAGTATTGCATTGCTATATGGCCAGGCCTTAAAAGTTCCCAATCTATGATTTTTTTTTGAAAATTATCATCTTATCCCTGTACTTCCTGGCCATAAACTGGATACCAGTGTGTGTGGTGTGTGTGTATGAATTGCATACCACTGTATTAATAGCTGGACAAGTTGCCTCCTACCATCTCCTTCTTCAAACCAGGGTAGCAAAATGACTAAGTGCCCAAACTGTGGGCCTGGATTGCATGGGTGTTCAATTCTGGCCCTGCTGCTTACTGTATGTACCGTGTTGAGCAGGTTATAGAATCTCTCTGACCTCCTCTGTTTACTCATGTGTAAAGTGAGAACAATATTTATATCTTTACCATAAGGTTTTTAGTAAGAGTTAAATGAGTTATTTATACAGGAAGAGGCAAAAGTAGGTTTACAGATGTGAGTACATGAAACATAGTTTATTGTTATTATTTATTAATTATTATTTTCCACACAAACAACTATAAACCTACATTTAGCCCACCTTGTATGTAAGTACCAGAGAAGTCCCTGGGGCAGAGAACATACTATCTGCATTAGATATTACTATTAATTATTTCATTAACATTTTATTGTTTAGTAATATGTAGATTATAAAACATATCTGTGGTGTGGCTCAGTGGGTTGGGTGTCATCCCACAAACTGAAAGGTCTCTGATTTGTTCCCCATCAGAGCATGTGCCTGGGTTCCCAGCTGGTCCCTAGTTGGGGGCATTTGAAAGGCAACCAATCAGTGTTTCTTCATGCTGCACACTGACATTTCTCTCCTTCTCTTTCCTCTCCCTTTCCTTCTCTCTAAAAATAAATAAATAAAATATTTAAAAATAAAACATTCAGTATCCCTAAACATATCTTAAGTTCATTTATTACATATATCATGTCATTTGATCTTATCAACAATTAAATCAACAAATAGAAAAACATATTTTTCTATTACACAGTTGAGGAAACTATGCTCCATGGATATAAGTAAGTTGCTAAGATCCCACATAATTAGAAAGTGGCAGAAATGGGGATTAAGCCTGATCTGAGTAACTCTAAACTTCACTCCCATTAAACGGAACACTGTCTAGATGTATAGGTCACTTACGGAGGGTTTTTTGCACCACTTTCTTCACACTCCTCCACCCATGGTGGAAAGAAAAAGCATCCCCTAATGTCCCTGTATGTCCATACCTTTTTGCATTTATCTGAGTCCTTGGTTCATAGTAGACTCTCAAGTGACAGACCTGTGCAGGAAATACTACTAATTGGCTACACTTTGTTGGATACCTATGACATTTCAGACTCAGCACTTAAATGGTTATAGCCTTTCTGTCACCCATTCTACAGGATGATTCTGCAAGATGGTGCAATTATTGTATTTTAACAGGTAAAATTTCAGAATATTTTCCCCCAGGCATCCCAGCTGATATGAAGCAGAATTGAGATTTAAATGGGCCTAGTGACCTAACATTTGACTCTGCATCTTACCCTGATGATATGGGTAAATGATATCAAACCTGATATTGAAACTTTAGTTCACTTCATCAAAGATTCAGGATAATATGTAACACTCAACATGCTAGCAGGTAGGTGATGAAATTGAGTAACCTCTTTCCCTCTCCCTCCCTCTCTCTCCCCCTCTCTCTCCTCTCCTCGCCTTCTCCCTCTCCTTCTCTCTCTCTCTCTCTCTCTCTCTCTCTCTCTCTGACTCCAGCTTGCCATGGACAAAATAGAAATAATTAGGTGTCAATAACTGAAGTTTATTCCTGGCAAACAGCTGATGAGTATATTTCAGTGGCTCCTGTTTTTTGACCTTTACTGCCCTAGACAATGACAAAATCTTGTTGAAAGCTCTTTAAGCTGAAATTAATTTATGCTCGACAGTGATTAAAAGAGAAAGTGAGAAGGGGATGGAAATTAACAAATCCATCTTTATTGCTGAGATCCCATTATGATTATAAGGAGAGGGAAAAATCATCGTGGCGGGAGCCAGCTGCAATCTGCTAAGGAGTTTAAACAACTCATCCCACTTGGGAAATGTCCTTGGGTGAGTAGATTTATCTGTCACCAAGACTTTCAGAGAGAGGGGCTTATTTATCAAGGATTGGGATGCTGAAATACTTGGACTTGCTTTTAGAGTAAGATTCCAGAGAAATAGCTGCTGGAGGGATAGACCAGGGAGTTTGACATATGAAACCTCTTGAAAAGTAAATTCTGCAGGTCCTTCTAAGAACGGAGATAGCTGAGTTGCCATGCTCTGGGTTCCTGTCATGCCAGTTCCCTTGGTACATGCCTTTATGTGCTGATATATTCGTACCTGCGATTCATCATGTGCTCCCTGGGAGGGCTCTGAGGCCAAGGACCTTGTTTTGGAACTTTTCGTATCCCAAAAGCTTTTTGGGCAGTGCCTAGTGAGTAAGACTGAGCAAACATTGAAGAAGACACAAGCAGCATTTCCCCCATTCGGTCTTCAAAAATGATACGTTCGAAGCACCTTCTATGAACCATGCTCAGTCGCAGGCAGTGGAGATAAAGATTTTAAATGACTCAGGATTTTAAGCTGTACTCCTAGAGCCAACCAGTGAATGAAGCTCCTTTCCCCTTGATATCAATATTAGCAATCTCCCAGAGACAATCCTAGACTCTTACTATTTCCAGAAAACTACTATGTACTGAGAACGTTTTGTATGTCAAACACTTGACACCTGGTACCTCATTTAATACTGGGGACAATGAAAGTAAGTATTCTTTTTCTCATCTTAAAGATGAGTGAATAATGGCTCAGAGAGGTGACATGATTTCTCCCAGGGCACCAAGCTAGTGCAGCTGGAGCCAGAGAGTCCACACTCAGATCTATTATATGTACACCTCTGCCCCCCATACATCATAGTTAGGGTGGTGAAGTAAGACTGTGAATCTAAGAAGAGGCCTGACTGTAGGTTTTGCTCAACCTCTTACTAGCTGTGTGGCCTTGGAAAAATCATTGCTATTATTCAATGTATTGATTTTCTCATCTGCAGAAAAAGGGATGATCCCATGCCTTGTCTGTTTCACAGGTTGATCTGAGGCTCAGAAGAGATGTGTGCAAGAAATGATTTGCCAATGTAGGCTATCATTATTATATAGTACCCCCTCAATTCATACATGAACCTTCTCCATAACTGGGCTTAATTTGTCTCATAATCATTTATATTTAAAAGGAATGAAACTGACAATGTTATATTGCCTTGTGTAAAAGTATAACTAAAAGGACAGATGTGTAAGCTGTGACTCTTCTAATTGGCTTTAATTATCATTGGACATAAACTCAGGAAGCAAAATTGCTTCATTTCAAAGCAAGCAAAAACATAGTGAGTTGAGTATCTGAAAATGTTAATAATAAAGGTAATAATAAAATTACCTTTTCTTTGATTCTTACTATAATCTCATGGAAATCAGTACTAATAAAAGGAGGAAACTGACAGCTTGCTCAGTCCTGAGTGGGGGCGGGGGGAGTTGGTCACTGTGATCATGTACAAAGTTAGAGTAGTTACCTAGGAGGAAATTAGGGGATGACAGTTGGGATGATGGGATTCTGGAGTTCACCAACTTACCCAATGCATTTAGGGAAGCCATTTTACCTCCCCGGACCTCAACAGGGAAGTAATTCCTACTCCTATCCATCCCCCTTCCTTCAAAGTGCAAATCTTGAAATTGGAGTTCTCAGATATTCTTAGAACTCTTATCCAGAATAAGAGAGAGAGAAAGGGAGAGAGAGAACTTGCTCACTTGACCCAGAAGGAAAGCTCTTCTAGACCTGCTTATTATGTTAGTGTGGGAAACAAAAATTATACTGGAAGAGACCAGTCTTGTGGACTTGAAAGCACAGCTACCCTCCAGGCAGTGAGCATGGCTGAAACAAGGTTTTGAACTCTGAGTCAGATTATCAACCTCTCCTTCCTTAGAAGGAGGTTAGCAAGTTAAGATAAAGTATTCACAGGCTGAAGTTACATGACTTAGGGACAAGGGATAAATGCCCACTTCTCTGCAGGGATATTACTTTCCATATCTGGTTAGACACTTTCAATGGGTCTACATTGACTAGAACTATATTCTTTACATTGCCCTATAGAGCAGTGAATTTCAACTGGAGCACTCAAGAATTTCTAAAGCATGGAATACTCGACTATTTAGTCAGGGACACTGACTCCTCTTCTTTTAGGTTGTCAAACAAAAATGTGACAACAGCCCTGACTGGTGTAGCTCAGTGGGTTGGGTATCATCCCACAAACCAGAAGGTCCCTGGTTTGATTCCAGGTCAAGGCACAAGCCTAGGTTGTGGGCTTGGTCCCTGGCTAGGGGCGTTCAAGAGACAACTAAAAGATGCTTCTCTTGGACATTGATGTTTCTTTCCCACTCTTTCTCCTTCCCTTCCACTCTGTCTAAAAAATAAGGAAATAAAATCTTTAAAAAAGTATTTCTAAAAAAAGTGACAACAGCCAACACAACGGTAGCCATCCGATGTGAATGAATCAAAATTACACCTCTTTTTCTGTCAGATCAGCAAAAAAAGAAATCATATATATTTTTGGTGTGCCACAGAGTTTTAGTAATTAGTTTATGTGTGCCATGAGATGTAAAAGAATGACAATGTCTGTTACAGAACATATATTTTACAAGATATCATAACTATTACTGAAAAAGGATTCCGTAGGGTGAACAATGTGTTTGCAAAGCACTGCATTAAACACTTTACCAGATTTCTTTAATGCTGGACCTCACAGATTTCTTCACTGCAGGACTTCATGGAGCCCTTGATGTACTGCTATGCATTACAAGTCTCTAAAAGAGGATGCAATATGCAAACTACTCGGACATATTTTTTTTTTTAAAGTCCTTTAGGGTGAAACATTTCTGTGATGAAAGTACGGCAAAGGCAATGTTATAGAATACTTCCTTCACTACCTACTAAATATCTCAACAGCTGATTTTTTGTTCATGAAAGTTGTTAGGTGGTGGACTCTCCCAAGGAGCTTACGGGTAGTCTGTGAACTCAGGGAGTCAAGCTCCTTTTATTCAGTGGCTCTGCTATCCCAAAGATGTCACTTCTAGCCACATGGCTTGGAGAGACAGACCATGACTGGAACAATACATAAGCCATCTCATGGACAGATCTAGACAGGGCAAACACCATTTTTTCCCATGACCTAGTGTTCAGAACACAGTCATATTGTCCTACCTAGACACAAGTAAGGCTGGGGAATGTGGTCTTTCTCCACGCCCAGGAAGAAAGTGAAAGGCAGACACCCCTGCCTCATCCATGCCAGTCACTGTGAAGCTCTGTACTCTCCATCCACAAAATCACCTGACATGCTCCAACTCAACAGTTGCATCTTCTGTCAACTTCTTAGTTTCTTACATTTCATGGTTTTTTGCACAATTTCACCTCTTCTTTAATCCATCTCCTTTCTTTTCTTCCCCGTGTCTGAGAGGAAACTCCACTCATCCTAAAATGCTCCATTATAATGTTACTTCTTTCATTCTGCTTTTTCTGGTCACCCTATCATATCTGTACCAAAAAACAGTCTTTTCTCCTTCCTTTACCACATTACTTATCTCTCTATTATATATTAGAGACAGACAGTACTATTGGACACTCTAAACTCTGGGGGTATGTGGCATGTTATAGAAGGAAGAATAGGGTCTTGAGAATAAGACAGACATGGGTTTGAACTCAGGCGTTTCACTTCCTAGATGTATTACCTTGAGCAGGTAACATTGCCAGGCTGAAGTGCTTCCTCACTTGAAAATTATGAATTTAAAATCTCTTTAAATAAGGTTGTCAGGAAGTTAAAATGACAATGCACAAAGGCCCTTATCACAAGGTACGTGCCACATAAGAAGTCATCTAGGACAGTTGGTTGTTATCACTGTTATCATTGCCGTCCTTGTTAGTCTGAGCCAGACAGACCTGGTTTTCAGTCCTGACCCTGTCACTTTGTTAGCAGTCTGACTTAGGGAAAATTACTTTCTACTTCTGTGTCTCAGCTTTTTAATTTGTACAAACACAGATAACACTTCCTTTCTGAGTGAATAGCAAGAAAAAAAATGCCTATCACAATATGTCACAATGACTGGCACATAGTTGAGGTGCAAGTAATTAATGAATTTATTACAAAACACCACTAACCCCAATACCAGGGATGAGAACATCTATTCACTTAAGGATTCCATCTAGAGAGGAAAGGACAGCCTCCTCTATGCAAGTTGTCCTTGTGCCTGAGGACCAAAGCAAGCACTTCTTCATGAACTACCCTCTAAGTCTACGAAGCTACAATGTAAGCCCAGTTTTTCTCTTCTGATGTGAACTTGGTCACCTTCCTCCTTATATATTATCCTCTTAAGCAATTGAAGCCTGTTAAGCCAACCCCTCATCTTTCTCTTCGTCAGGCTGAATTCCTTTAATCTCTCTTTCCTAGATCCCTTTTCCAGCCCTTTAATCATTTCTTATTGCATTACCCTTCCATTTCTAGCCGAGCAGAGGCACAGGACACAAAAAATTCTACAGTAACATGTGGAAATTGCAAGCACTTACACTGCAAATCAACTAGTGAAGGACTGTGTTTATACATAGGGACAGTTAGAAACAATCTTAAGTCCAGAAAATTTTACTCCACTGCCTACAACCAAGTCAACTCCCATCAACACCTTCAGATCCAAATGCAGGTGGTATTTTGCAGGTATCCCATCCTCTATGCATAAAACATATTTATCCATTTATGTCCACAGGCCGTATCATCTTGATTCAAGATTAAGTACCTACTGGATGTGCCAGGAATTGATCTATAGGCAAAGAAAATTCTGGATGAAGCTCTGTTTATGTGAATGCAAAATAAATAAGTGAACAAGTAACATAATCATGTAATGGCTACAGATACAGATATTAGAGAAAACTGTCTTGTATGGAAAAAAATACAGCCATTAGTCTGAGACAGAAGATGGATCTCCTACTTACTAGCTGTGGGTATTGCATGAGGGAATCCTTTCTTTAAGATTCAGTTTTATCGTTTGTAGAAATGGATGCTACCAACAACCCTTCGGGGCTTTATTGAAAATTAAATAAACGAAGGCACAAAAAGCATCTAGCTCTGTGTCTGACACTTAGCACTCATAAAATTACTTTAGTTCCTTGTCTTTGTCATGCAAGTACAAAGAAGAAACATCAAGTAAAGAAATCATGTTGGCAGAAAGCCTTTTCATAATAGAGTACTCAGATTTGAGTTTGTTATTAAACATCCATTTGTAATATCATTTCTTCCTTTTTTTTAAAGGAATAGCCTTTTGTTAGTCTAAAAGCAAATTTTTGTATGTCCCAAACTTTAATGAAAATACCTATCTTTTAAAGTTTCCTCCCCTGTTCTACTTTTGTTCCATGCAAACCTCCCTTTTCCTCTCTCCTCCTAATTTCCTCATTTCCCCTGAGGGATCTTTTTCTGCCACATCCTGCATTTCCTTTCTTATCCCCTGAATCAGTTCTTTCTCCGCAACCAAGAGGGATCCTGGAAGAAGTAGGCAAATGTGATTACACTTGATGATAACATAGTAGCTGTGGTAATGGCCAGGGTCTGTAGAGTCAGATAGTGCTTGCTTTATATTCAGGTTCTCTCATTATTAGCTAAATAACTTTGGTAAAGTTACCTAATCTTTTTAAGGCCCATTTTTTTCCCCAACAAAATCAGCACAATAATAGTTCTTCCCTCGTAGTTATTTATTAATGTTAAATAAAATTGTTCATGTAAAGCATCCAACCATAATATACTCTCAATAAACAGCATTTATTACTTCACCTGCTACATATTTAATTCAAGCACAATTATTTTATTAAAAGCATTGTGCTAGGCACCGTACAGGAGAGACATATAATAAAAGCAAGATCTCTATCCCCAGAGTTAACAGCTTATTGGAGGAGCAAAATGCCTGCATAAAAACATGACAGTAATGGAAAAAAAAGAGCAACATTTTTCTGTCAAATATATTAAATGCAAGATCACAAATAAGCTTTTGTACTAAAAAGTAACTCTAATATGCTGGTTTTGGCTGCCTGGAGAGGCATATTAAGAGGAATTTTGAGTCCAATAACAATGATAGAAAATAAAATGTCATAACGACTGACAGTGTCTGCCAAAGGTTCAGAAGGAGAGATTGTCCACCTGTGACACACAGTGTTTCAGGAGGCGTGTCGAAAGAAAGAATGAAATTTGTCTTGTTAGTATTTTTATAAGACCTTTATTTTACTTATGTTATTCAGTGCATGGCGTGGATATTGTTATCCTTATTACAACTGAAACCAAAACTGAGAGAAGTTAAGTAATCTCCCTAGAAAACGAGTGGCTTGGCACAAATCTAAAATCAAGATTGATTTACACACTCCTACTCTGTCTAATTCAACACTGTCTGCAGTGGGCTATGTGACTAGTCCTAGATAATGGCATATGGGGGAAACATATCAATCACTGTCAGTTATGGCCTCTATACTCTCCCATGAGATTCTTGGCTCATACATTTTCTTTCACATGGCCGTATGTAGGGGGCCCAGTGGGGACCATCAAGGAGGCCCTAAGGGACAGTAGAACTGTAAGAGTTTAGAGGTTTGGAACCTGTGGGAGGAGAGCTGCCCCAGAGAAAAATCTAGTCCATATTCGTCTGTGACATGACACAAAAAGCCTTTGTTGTGTCACGTCACTGAGATTTTTTGTATTGTGTTTTGGAACAGAACAATGTTACTTATCCTGACTGGTGGAGGTTAGCAAAAAAAATTCAGTAAAGAAATGAGACTTCCACAGGGCCAGGCTGATGTATGGTTGGACCCTCCAGGCAGAGGAGCTTTTTCTGAAAAAGCATGAGGTATGCAAAGTATTCAGGAACATGAAGCAGAAAGTGGCTAAGATCGGTCTTCCAATTTTTCATTCTTGTGCTTTCCAGTTGCACAGTATGAATTCAGCTGGTGTCCTGGTTACTCATTGTGTATAAACACACGAATCAGGGCACAATGGCTTAAAACACTGGCCCATTTATTGCATCATATATTTTTGTGGGTCAGGAATTTGGTCAGGGCTCAGTTCATTGAATGGTTTGTTCCATGTGGTATCAACAAAGGATATTTGATTATATTTGGTTGGCAGATGGGCTGTTATGGAAGATCCAAAATGGCTTTACTCCTATTTAAATTAAAATGTGGGATTAGCTGGGACTGTCAGTTGGAGTATGTACACATGACATCTCCTAGGTCAGGATTCCAAAAGGTAAGATGGAAGCTACCCCACTTCTTAAAGGCTAGTCCTGGAATTAGCATGGCATTACATCCCCCTTTCTCTTGTTTGGTCAAGCAGGTCATTAATGCTATAAGACTCCACCTGTCAATGGAATGAAAAGCAAAGAGTTTGCATCCATCCTTCATATACTCCATCTGGGATGTGTGAAGTCCAGTCCTTAAGGGCATGGACCTGGTAGTGTACATCTCTCCTTCCCTGGCACTCATCAGTTGTCACTGCCTGGGGTTCAGTCCTCGTGCTGGTGGAATCACAATCACACCCTAAGCACACATCAAAAGAGATGGAAAAGGGAATTAACTCTTACAGAATACCAACTCCTGCTTTTAATGGCCAATCTTAACATATTCTCAAAATGACTCTATTTAGTGATATAGGTTTTATTTCTCCTTTTTATTACTGAAGACAACAACCAAGTTTCAGTGAGAAAAAAAATAAAATCCCTAAGGTCATTCAAGGCATTAGATTTCCAAAAGCAGTATTCATTCCATCAAAAAAGTCTCCCTTCCATGTGTTCGCCTTAAATGTCCGCTGCTCAAAATGCAGACTCTGTGGTCAGGAGCTTAAATGCTCACCATGGCCCCTAGTCCCTTGACAGAGGCTGGATCAAACCTTTCATTTCTCTAAGCCCATTCATCTTATCAGAACCAAAGGGGGCCCTGTCTCTGCTTTCCCCACCAGGAGATTATGAAGGATTGCTAATAAAAATGAGCCCTAAACTCCTTGCAAATATAAATGCTAAATAGCAATAAGATGAAAAATGAGGGCAATAATATTGCTTCACATGACATTTAAGAGCCAGGGATGAAAGGCATTGTAAGAACTGTGATTATCTGTGCGTGTTTGAGTCCCCATCTTCCCTCTTCTATCTTCTGTCTCTGAAATGCTTGATTATGGTCCTTTTACAGTTTATTTTACTTTGTCGGGTTTTTTTTTTCTACTTTAAGAAATACATCACTGTATCTCTGGGGACAGTTTACCCTTTTGTTCCATTTGAAGAAAGAGAGCAATGCAGGGTTACTTCAAAGAAGAACCAACCAAAATCCAATGGGGATCGGGTAATGAAGAAGCCCCACTTTGTTTTCAAGCAGGGATACAAAATTACGCTATAAATTATACAAGGCATGGGGGGTGAGTTGCGAGAGATGAATGCAAATCAAAAATATTGGTCCCACGACTGGTGTTTCAGCCTACAACTGAGAGATTCATGGAAGGGGATGATTTTAGAGTGGAAGGGACTTTGCAGAACTTTTCATCCACCCTTTTACTTCACCCTCGTATTATTTAGTTTTGGAGTTCACTACCTCAGCACCAGAGTGCGGTGGGATGTCAGTTCTTACATTGACCTGAAAGCTTAATCTTTCCTTTTTTTTTCACATCTGCTCTCCCTGGTTCATTTTTTGAGGACTTCACAGAGCAGCTTTGCTCCCTTTGGGAAGATATTTAAGAATTGGGATTCAGTTAGGATGGGCTAACACCCACAACTCCTTCAACAGTTCCTCCAGTGATTTTTGATGAGGTTAGTTCAGTCTCCTGGGAACCTGTAAGAGGACTGGAGGAAGTACTTAGAGAAAAATATAGGTGGAAAGAAATTTGATTTTCTGGCCAAAGGTGATAAACACCTTAGTGGGTGGGGAACAGCTAAGAGGTTGTTAGAATGGTTTCTAAGCAGCAGAAGTGGCCTGGGTGGACACAGGAGGGAAGAGCAAAGGAGGGCAGGTGGAGGGATGGTGTTGGAAGGGCCTCTAAGATTGTTACCCAGATCCTGTAGGCTGGAGGTCGCTGTGCCTGAGTGCAGAAGGGGCGATTATCACTGCTCTGCAGGAGGCAGAAGGTGGTGATTGCCTTAATTATGTGGGTGGAGACAGATTAGTAGAATAATAGAGAGGGAGGGAGCAGGTTAGAATTACAGCTCTTTAAGAAGTTCAGGTAGAGGGGTGAGAAAAAAGCAATAGGAGAAGTTTCAAGGAGAGTAAAGGCAGGAAAGAGCTTTCTGGGAAGCTTGTAAATTAAATTCATTATTCAAACGCATGTGTGTGTGTTCTGTGACAGTTTCCAGGGAAATCTTCCCCTTTCCACTCTCTGTACCTTCTGTATTGGTTGTAATTTAACTAGATTTATATGGATTGTTTATTTCATATATATGCATACGCCAATGCTGTTTTCTTTCACAACTACCTTATTTAGCTACTAGCCCTCACGGCTACAAGAAGAATTTGCAGCACACAGGAGAAAATGGCCCTTCTTGGGGTGGGATGGGAAATATTTAACATCTCACTCTTCAGGAAAAGTGTAAGGCACTGAGCTACGCATTGGTCGGTTTCTGTGGTATAAATACTCTCTACCAACAAGCTACCAACGAGAGAGCACTGAACTCGGGAGTGGGAGCACGAGCACAAGCACAAGAGCCTGCTGTTAGGTATGTCTTTGCACCACACCCAACAGAGAAAGTAGGAGTCAATAACACCAAGAGCATCGATGACAGCAAAATGCAGAAAAAAATTAGTGTTGAGTTTTGAGGATGCATTAGCTTTTAGTAAAATTTATTAAATTACAATTAAACTTTACATAATTTAATTTTTCCTAATGGTACTCTTTCACAACTGGCTTGCAACATTCCTGAAAATGTATGATTCTGCCATGAGCTGGCTCAAGCTGGCTCAAGCTGACAGCAGTGCATGGCTGAATCTTCCTCTCCTCTGTCATCAGTGGTGAGGGTGTGTGTCCGCACACTAAGTCGGGGGCAAAAGGTAGAGACAAAGTTGCAGCTAGGGGAATCTGAAAAGATAAATGGAGAGTGTCCATTTATTTGAACTCAGTAGCATTACCATACACGCACATATGTGTGTATGCTAATTACAAAACCTTCTTACATAATTATTTACATAATTAAGGCTTAGACCTTAATAACATTTAGCCAAGATAAAGCATCTCTTTGTACATTTCATCTGTGCATCTGTTTTCAGAATCTATGATGTGTGTATATCTATGTATATGTCTATATATGTATATGGCTTGTATATAAATATGTTATATTTATTTAATATATAACTATACTTTTATAAATGTTACATTATATATGTGTGTGTGTGTGTGTGTGTGTGTGTGTGTATATTTCAGCACCACACACATACACACATTTTCTACATATCCTGCATAAAATATACAGTTTGTTGTGTTAAAAAATGTGTACTACCTACAGGAAAGTATTCAGACTAGAAACTTTAAGGGAATCAAGAAATATTTGTCTATCATATGCTTCACACCAGGAACTATGGAAATGAGAGAAGATCCCAGATCAGAAGAAACTTGTTCTTCCCTCAAAAAGCCTGCAATGTATCAGAGGAAACAAAGTTTACACTGTATAAAATCAACAAGTATATGATAAGAGCTAATAATGGTTATCACAGATTGAGCCTGTCATCAATGCCAGGACTGATCTCAGGTAACGCTTATAGGCAGCCTCCAGGTAGGAACTCTAGGATTATACATATTTTAAGATGGAGGGGGGGGTCACTGGTTCTGAGAGAATTCCATCAGCCATTAAACATGTCATATGTAATGTGTTACAAGGATTAAACCCGTCATATGTAAGCAAAAGCGATTTTTTCCAAAGGTCTGACTCCAGGACTAGCATAGGATCCATCACTTCTTTCTGTAACCTGAACCATGATTCCGACCATCAGTGCTTCTGGAGCTCCAAAGGAGAACACTTCCTGAGCATCCCAGAGGGGTAGACATTGGGCAGCCTTAGAGCAGGTTGGCAGAGATACAGAATAAGAGTCAACCAGAAGGACACTGGTAACAATAAATAACATATGTTGTCTCTGCTAATCTGATGTACTTAGTGGAATGTTGAGGCTTAATAGAAAAGATTAAGCCTAACTATAATTTTGGCCTCTTTTAGGAATAATTTATGATTATTTGGACAGAGAAGTTTTTGATATAAAAAAGAGACCTTGGGAACTTAAAATTTCTAATCAAATTAATTAGCCACGTCAGTCGTATTATATGAGTGTTTAGACTACCTAAGAGAACAGTAGTTTCAAGAGCACTCAAGAAATTTAGATGGGCCTGTTTTCATGCTAACAATTTCTATGCTAATTGCAAATTATTCTTATCTAATCAGTGGAACCTTAATGACCTCTCCTAGGCAGGAGTTTGTTAGCCCATGTGGAGATTATATATAAATTTGATAATAATTAAGGGCTTACAGATAATCATTTTAAATGTTCACTAATTTGGTGATTTTACTACAATTGTAAAGTGTTCTGTGTGTGTGTCAGAGAGTGAGATCAAACACATTTTTTTACACATCTATAGATTGAGTTACAAAATGAAAATCCATTTTTATATTTATAATTTGAATGAACACAGTCTCTCTTTTCCTTTTTAACACTTTCATACGGAAGCCTTGGCTTTGTCCCAGTACTGGGCAATCTCTCCTTCTATAAAGACGAAACCAACATTTTATTGTTACTTACTCTGCGCTGGGCTCTTCTAAGCACTTTACATAAATTAACACATTTATTTCTCACAATTACTCCAAGAGTCACAGAGGTGACGTGACTAGCCAAAAGTCACACAGCTGTTAACTGGCAAAACCATGTAATGTTTCTCAAAAGTTCATGTTTTTTACCAAGACCGAATCCCACCTTCTCCAGCTACAATATTATCTATCATCACCACTGACAACAGCCGGTAACCAAAAAATATTCTGTTCACTTGAACGCAAATCCCCACTATTGCTGGGAGTTAGAAAAGTGGGCCGAATGGTTTGAATGTGTCTTTCTCCTAAATCCTCATGGCAATCCAGTGCCACCTTTTCTAAGAAAACCAGCATGGATACTCATCTTGACTTCTTGGGGTTTTAATTCCCATTCTTGTAAAGTCTTGCCATCAAAGTTTTGCTCTCCATTCCCCTCTATTCACTTTGCATGTGGCCTCAGCCTTCTCCAGTCTCAACTACAAATACCCCAATTTAAGCATTTCATTTGCTTTTATTTGCCCTTTTTCAGATTTTAACACTACTGGGCTATTGCAAGTCTATTCCAGGCATGTAAGCATTTTCCAAATCTTACTGAAAATTCACCTTCCTTAACTTAGCTTTACTGGTTTCATTTGGGAATTATATACTATATTGTATTATAAGCTTTTCATTCATCCGTAAGTACATTTTTAACAACATAAATTGAATTTCAACTACATGCCAGACAGAATGTAGAATACCTAAAATATAGGGATTAAAAATAAAAATAGAACATCCCAAGCCTCAAAGAGTCTCCAAATTGACTGAACACTAGAATCATTGGGAGATTTTTTAAAATTCCTGATTTTCAGGTGGCACTTCATTACCAAGTCCATCAGAAGCTCTTAGTAAGGGACCCAGGTAATGGGTTTGGGTTTTTGTTTTTAAGCTTCCTAGGTGATTCCAAGTTAGAGAACCACTATATTAGAGGACACAAGTATCTTAAAAATAATTAATAACACAAATATACACAAGATACAGATGTTACAGGGACAAATTAATAATCATTTTGAAGAGGGTTTCAGAAGATTTCTTGGGAGAGAAGCTAAGTTTGATTTAATGAGGAAGAAGGGGAGAGCATAGCTAAATCCCCAAGCTTACCCATGTTGCCCAGACATAAAGCAGGGAATGAAAAGTGTCCGAAGAGAGAACTAAGGAAGTAGTCAAGGTGACAGGTTTTGAATACCCATCTATGCCATTGTAAGGAGCTTGGACTTTTGTTCTGGCCAATGGGTGTCCTTTAAATGATATCAAGGAAAAAAAGGCCCCATCAAGCTTGGATAGACGTGAGTTGACGTAGACAGTGGATGGAAAGAGACTAGTGAACAAGGGGGAGAAGGAGAGAACAGGGGAGAAGTGCTGTATTCTAATGAAAGTTGAAGATGGCCTCGTTGAGGATACTGACAATGAAGGTAAAATCCAATACTAATAAATTCAGCATTCATGTTTAGAAGAAATTCTGTACTTACTGATGGATTGATAGTGGATTGGATGTGGGTGAAAAGAGAGAAATGGGAAGATAAACAGAGAGAGGAGGAGAGGGAGAGAAAGAAGGGAATGAGAACCACAGAGCTTCTATTTCTGGCTTGAGAACCCAGGTCTATATTGGACTCATTCAGCAAAGACTGGATAGTTGAGGGGAAAAATAATTTGGGAGAGAAAACTTATTCAATTCAGTTCATTTTTATCCATCCTAAACTTGAGATACTTATGAAAAGGAAGGGAGGAGAGTGTGTATAGAGGAGAGTCACTGAATGTTAGAAGGTGCCAAGAAGGAGGATGACAACGTATATCTGTTGGTTTAGAACAGGGAGATTATTAGTAACTCTGACTACATATAATCTAACATGATAGTGACACAAACCTAAATGGGGTAGTTTGAAGAATGAATGGAAGATGAAGAAGTTGGGTTGATGAGGGAAAGGTAGGGTAAGACAGTACCTTGAGGGAAATGTGAGGTCAAGAGACAGTTACTTTGATCTGATAGGCAATGCTGCATCATGTATGCCCAGAGGAAGGACTTGGTAGAGAGGAAGAGATCAATGTTTCAGAGAGAGGAAAAAGGAAGTACATAGAGAGGGAAAGCCCTTGAAAAAATGAGAGTAGGTAAGATCTGGAGCTCATATACAGGGACTGTTTTTGATAGGAGAAAGTGGGTGCAAAAGTAGAGAGACTGTGGATCTGTTAGTGAGCAAAAAAGAAATTTCTTTCTGATGGCTTCTGTTTTCTCAATGAAGGGCTTTTCTATATGTTGACTCCCTTGCCAGTCTCTTCTGTGATGTTATTGAGCAGTGGGCTCCTTGTCTCCTTGCCACTTCTACTTCTAAAGAAGAAGACTTAAGAAAATCAGCAGTGGACATGGGGGAGAATAAGAATGATGATCTCTTTTGCTACTAGAACAACTACTTTTATTGTTGTTGCTCTTGCCATCACCACCAGTATATCAACTGTCAGTCATTAAAAACTACGTTCTTCAAATACAACTCTCCCAAGTTTTTGAGATCTACTTTGTCTAACCTTCACCTCATACTTTTGAGGCACAGACTATTTCCCCATATTTTACAAATGAGGAAAATGAAGCCTATAGAGGGAGAAAGAGAACAGCATTTCTGAAGGGAAGGGAAGGATTGCGAGCTGGGTATAGTTAATTGTATTGAATATTGCTATAAGAGCACAAAGCACAATTTTTTTAATTTGGGTTTTATTTCTCCACATGCTTTAACGTAGCCTATCGTTTTAGTGGGTGCTAAAAAATTACCTTTTGTTTTATTTTATTCTCTTTTTTAAAAAATGAAACAATTCCTTTACTGGGTTTCCATGCTGGGCCAGGATCTTTGGCAGACATACAGAAAGATAATAAAAAGGAACCAGTGTATACTGAGGAGCTGCAATATCTTCAGTGTTACAGATCTGTAACCTCTTTTCTTCACAGCACTGCAAAATAGACATTGCTATCCCCATTATAGAGAGGTAGAAATTGATTTTCAGTGAGATTCAGTAACTTGCTCAAAGTCACACACAGCTAATAAGTGAACTCGAATTTCAACCAGGTCTGTGGAAATCTAAAGTAGGTGCTTTCTAGATCATACTACACTGCCTTCTTCAGAACCTTAAGAAAACATTTCTGCCTTCAAATGTATCAAGTACTCGTAGTGAAATGGGTCTTATATGTAAGTAACCTTTGTGCATGGATATAAAATGATGATCCAGGATAAATGGTAATTGTATAGGTATTGAGGTCAGAAAAGCCATCACATTAATTCTGGCTTTTCTACATTTTGGCTTGCTTTAAGACATTTTCTAAATGTCTTTGAATCATCATTTTTAGGTGGGGGTAAAATGTGTGCAATGTATTTACTAGATGAATTAAAGTAGAAAACTCATGTAAGATATTTAGCCCAGTTCTTTACATGTGAAGCATTTAGTAAATGGTAACTGTGTTATTACTAATATTAAGGATACAGAAAGGATGAATGTGAAATGCTAGGGGAACTGAGAGCCCAAGACCATGGGCTTTCATTGGAGAATTGCAGGGAAAGACTTCACAAAGAAGATCACATTCAGATTAGATATGAAGAATGAATGAAGGAAGTCTTCGGTGGGAAAGGGCATGTCAAGTCACAGATAGAGGGCTTGAAAGTCACCATGGCCAGGTGGTACTGAAGGGTGGCCACCGTACAAGGGCCTTAAACTTCTTGCAGAAGTATCTGGACTTCATTGCAAAGGCCACCAAAAGAAACCCTCAGAAATCTTTACTGAGGGAATGATGCACTGCTATTGGTTTTAATATCACTATGGCTACCATGAAATGCATTGTCTGGAAGCCCCAAGAGTCTTCGCTCCTCGTTCTTTATTCCCTTTGCATAGCTACACCCCTGGGCCCTGGGCATCTTCAGGCTATGAAATCACATGCAGAGGGCATAGGGGTGGGATGGAGAGGAATATGGGGAGAAAGCAAAACAACCAGAGGGGGAAATAGCAGGTCCCAGGAGACTCAGTGGAGATGTCCTCACTGTTCTAACATGCAGAAAATGAGAAAAACAAGGAGCACATTACAAACAAGAACATGTGTATGCATTTATTAACATTTCCAGCGTGGTTTTAATTTTCGGTGTGCATCCCGCCTACACAGAGCCCGCTGCGTTTCATCTAACCTCTCGTTAAGTTGCGTGCAAGTCATCTTTACAACGCGTCCTCTTGGGGAATCTTCAGACAGATTGTATAATCTCACTTTTAAATGGCTCTCTTTCAAAATGCTGTTTATATTCATTCTTTTACCAGCTCCTCTCCACCCCCACCACACACGCTCACACTTTCACATGCACGCACACATGCACGCTGCTATTTGAACCTTTGTCTTTTAGTTGAACAAATTAATTTATAGCACCTTGGTGAAGTTGAAGTGAGGTATATGGACTTTGGGATCAGGCACACCCACCTGCCTTAGTTCCTGGCTCCATCACTGATTTGACAGGTTATAGTTCCTCTCTGAGACTGAGAGTCACTATTAATGAAATGTGGACAGTGACAGAAATTACCTCATTTAGTTTTTGCAAGCAAATGAGATAGTGTCTCAGTGCCTTCAGCACATCACCGGATACATATGGTTATTCTCCATTCTTTCTTTATCGTATCTGTCATTTTTAGTGGCAAACTCTAGAACTGGATTCAAACACTGGATCTTATCACCTGTTAACTGTATTCTTTAATGAGTCTGAGTTTTAGTTCTGGCCTTTATACATTGTATCAGTACAGGAATATTCAACTCTCATTGTTCCATTCAGACACAATGACACTAGCTAATACTTATTTAGAAATTTTTATATGCCTGGCATCAACTCCAAGCAATGCATGTGGTTTATTTCCTTTAACACTTTTAACTAGTAGTGAAGTGGACATTATTATTGTCCTCATTTCATAGATGGGAAGAATGAGGTACAGACAGGTTAAATTATTTAAGAAGACACACAGCTAATACGTGGTTAGGTTAACATTCAGACCTGGGCAGCGAGGTTCCAGAGTCTATTTTAACCATCCCATTCCCTCGTTCCATAAATGGACAGGACCACAAGCACCTAGACACTTAGCGTGGCTCACTAGGTTTGGCTGATTTGTAATGCTATTTTCTTTCACCCTTCTTGTTCCAGAAAGCAAATATGGCAAGGGGGAGGCTAGAAGCCAAATTAGTAAGCCAATGCAAGGTGTGAATAAAGGGACTATCATGATCATCACCAGAGAATCAACCCTGAGCCCCACTGTTCATGGCTTGAGATAAGGAAATAAGTAGTAGAAATCAACAACCCGTTCTCTGCCCTCAAAGAATTTTAAATCTAGTAAAGAAATGACATGCATGCCATTACTAGTGCTACAATCCATATTTATAAATAAATCTTAAGAGGAGCTGGAAACTTAGGAAAAATGCTATTTATTTCCATACAGCAGCAAGTGTGTGATGATCACAGAACAGCGTTAGAAGGAACAACTTAAGCTCTGCCAGAAAAATAAGCAGAATATATTCTGTAATATTTCCCATTTCTAGCCCACTCCACTCTTGAAAATAAATTTAAAAAGTTAAGAAGAGATAGTCTTGGGACAAATGTGCATTTACACCTTAAACACAGGTAGAAGAAAATACCTGCCATTTCTCTCAGGGGATTATGCAAATAATAGCGCACAATTCATTTACACAGATGATAAGGAACAAAATGGAAGTCAGGCCAATTACTCAACCCTTGAATTAGTTCTTGAATAAAAACATCTGTACAAAGGAATGATGGGCCACATACAGAATGACCAGTCTGACCAGTTGTATCATTCTAGGTTTTTAATGAGGATTGAGTAAGAAAAATGAAGGTGTGGTCACTTGGACAATAGAAATCCAGCAATGGCATATATTAAAAGAATTGTAATTGCCTCTGCTATTGTCAGCCTCACTCTTTCCAAACTCTGGTATGTGAAATAGTCAACAGCCAAAACATAAGGTCAAACAGACCAGAAGAAATTGTTGCTATCACAAGCAGTTTGTTTTCCTAGGGTTGTATGTAGTGGCCCATGCCTGGACACAGAATTCCCTTAGGGCAGAAGGGAAGAGGGGAGGCACACAACCAAGTCAATCAGCGGGGTTGGGGCAAAGCTAGGGATGCTGCCCTAGAACAAATTCTCTCAATCTTCCTGTAATCCGTGTTCCTCTTCGGGTAAAAATAAAAATTATATCATCTTCATTAATATCATTTCAAAGTAAATATTCCCACACTTGGAAAAGAATGAAAGGAACTAAAATTTAACAGAGATTACAAGCAAGCCATAAAAAAATGGCAATTTTGTATAGTCTTTTTCAAATTCCTCTCTCTCTGTCTCTCCCTACCCCCGTGCTCCCCCTCCCCCTGCTCCTCCCTTCCCTCTCCATGATGGATGTCTCCTCTCCCACTTCCTCCCGACCCTGACAAATGAGAATTGATGAGGAAGAGTTTGTCAACTAGGATGGAAACTAGGGCAAACAAAGCCAAAATCAACCAAAGAGCATAGAAAACAGATCACTCTGAGGCTAGTCACTGTATGAACAAATACTGTTCTACAAACTGTTGAGTCCTGAGGTTTTTGCTGCATTACAGCAGGGTTAGTTATCAGGGTCCATGGCCATCAGGTCCTAGGGTAAGGTCCAATTATAACTAAAACACTTGGCTTGGGGAAATAGTGGTAGCAATAGTGACAGGGCCTTGACTCCAGGACCTTGGATCTCTGGAGTCCCAAATATTTCCCATAATCCCTTGGCCACATGGAAATTTCCTAATTTATATTTTTCTTGGCATGTTTTCCCCTAGTTGGAGCCTGTGTGTATATATGTGTGTCTCCTCAAATTAAAACCAAGATTTTGATGTTGGCACCTCAAGTCTACTACTTTTGATGGTTAAATTTCTTTTTAAGTCATTGGACTACCCAAAACACAGTTGCTTCATTTTTGTAAAGGAGGCACTTAGAATAAAACCTATAGCACAGATTATTGTGGTAAATTAAAATAAATTAAGCTTGCCTTAAAATGCATCTTAACACATATGAGTGGCACAGAGCACAGTGGATCGAAGCAAAGGGCTGGACACCTGGAGATCCTGCCATTCGGAAGATGCACAACTTTGAGCAAGTTAATAACTCTGTTTCTTTCTCATTTTCTTCATCTGTGATCTAAGAATGACAAAGCCTACTTCATGGAGTTGCTTTGAGGATTAAACAACATCTGCCTGGATTCCCTCCATCCTGGTTGCCATCACTGATTATAAATTATCGAGGCACTTATTAATTAAATGCAGAGAATAATATTACCAATGATAATGATCGTTTAATTTACCTTTAAACTCATCTAGTTCAGGGGCTAACCCTTTTTATTTTGAATGCATCAAAGGATAATAAACTTAATTAATTTAAATAAAATTAGTACCTAATGTGCAGGAGATTAAAACAAGCAGGTAGTTGATAGAAGTGGGGTGTGTCACTCTACCACAACTCTTTCAATGAAGGCGAAGGAACTCTGCAGCCACCTATTTGTCACTGGCCCATGCTGGTGCCCATAGGCTTAGACCAAATGATCTCTTCGGGCTGTGTGACTCAGGAGGAACTTTGGGAACTTGGGATTCTAAGCAAAAACTACTGAAGAGTAGTTTGTTTGTTTGTTTGTTTTTTCCCCAGACCTCTCTGCTCCAGGAATCTCCCAGTCAAAAATTAACCAAAATCCTTGGAAGATTGGGTTAAGCCACCCCATAAACCATAAAATAGCCAAAAACAATAGGAAACTAAGATACTACCAAGCATGAATTTATTACACTAGGAGCCAAGTTTGGGATTCATAGCGATGTTGGTCTTGGGCAAACATGTGAATTTATGGTCTATTTGTCTGAAAGGACAATTGGGAGAACTTTTCCAGCATATATGACTTCAAGTAGATTCTCAAATAAATGTGTGACCCAGTATGTATAAAGATCTGTTTCTAAAAAGAGTCCGTTCCTTATGAATAACAGTAAACTGTTAGGGCTCTGGGCACATCTTCTTTTCAGCAAGAAGCATGGTCTAGAAATAAGGTATATAGTACACTCATTATGAGTTGATTGTGATTTCATGTCTTGTTCTTTAAAGAGACTCTGGTACTCTTATGAAATATGACCCATATTACTGGGAGATCTGTCATCCCATGTACGGATGTTAATTGACATTGCAGCTGATGGCAAAGAGTGCTGGACTGGAAGTCACAAGGTCTGCATACTATACCTGACCTCCCTGCTGCACTAAACAGACTAATATAACTGACCTCCACTGTGGCAAATCACTAGTGCTGCACACAGCAAGGGGGTAGCGGAGTAGCACATTTGGACTAGAGGTGGGGAGTGTGGCAGAGACCCCTCCATTCTCTCCCTTGTTTAGCCACAGAAACAGGGGCTGGATGACAGCTCACTTCAAATCTTGTATGCTGAATTGGACCTGTTTCTGCATTTTCTTTAGAAAGCAAATTGTCAGTGGTGGTTATTCTACAAGCTCCTTGGCATAAGGGTACGTTTTCCAGCTGAATGGAGTATACTGCTGCCAGAGAAATGAGGACAAATGAACATACCACCCTGATTATACTATGATGAGAACTAACCTTCACTGAGCCCTTCCCACGGATGTACACTATACTGTATTCTTAACTTGCTGTATATCACTAAGTCCTTAAAGAACACCTGCAGATTATATTTTCAAGATTGAAACAAAAACTCCTCTAAAATGCAGAGCTAGCAAATGGTGAACCAAGGTTCAAACCTGCCTGTCAGAACCAAGAGTCTACTCTCTCAAACACAGTGTTTTTAATAACTTTTTAAAAGAAGCAAATGATAAAAGATTTACGCATTCATTTTAGAAAACTGGGGAAAATTGAGACAACTATGAATCACTCAGATATAATCATAAGAGAACATAGTTCCCATTAATAAAATAACATAATATATTATTAGTATAGCTTTTCACAGCTTTTTCATTGTTATTTTAGACACTGAGCATTTGATCCACATAAAAATCAGGGCTTTCTTGCCCTGCATTCGACACATCTCAGGAAGTTCCCATGGGCCCATCTCTCAGCTCTGAATGCTTCTCATCTGGGTTGTCACATGACACAGTTCCTCACTTTCTTCATTTCCCTGCTCTAATGTCCACCTTGTGAGAGAAGCCCTCCCAGGTTATCATATAAACTCTGTGAGATCAGGAGCTTTGGTTTCCACCTTATTTCTAGAACCTAGTACACTTTCTGGCATATAGTAAGTACTCAATGTTAGCTGAATAAAAGCAACATTGGAATAAGACATTATGTTTCCCATTTAGAAGTCGAGGAAAGTAAAATAATTGAGGTGGGAAGGCATGCCTATGTGTAGTAAGTAGTAGAACAGAGCATCATGCCCATTCTCCCAATTCTTAACCACATGCTTTCTCCCACTCGGCTTGGTCCTACCTCTAATGTAATTGGCTCTATGCACAGGGCCAGCATGGCTCTCCATAAAGCCGTATCAGTGTAAACGCCTAGTAAATGGATCTGAGTCCTGGTACTTAAGGGGAAAAAAATGCAGCATTAAAAGGACAGTTTCCGATTTATCTTTTTAAGGGCTCCATTTTTGGAAATGCTAACAGGAAGAAAATAAATTACTACAACATGACCACAAGAAGTATATACACTTTTCCTTTGTTCCAAAGAGTGAACTTTGTTCCATTTACCCCATAGAAGCCTATATTGAGATCTCAGCCCCTGCCCAGCTCAGTGACCTTGAGTGATTAAAGCCTCTCCAGAACTCAGGTGTGCATGTCTGCAATATAGACAAGTTGGAGCAGATGATCTCTAAGCCCCTTTCTGCTTTCACACATCAGGTTTTGAGCATGCTCCGTGCCTTCCTCCCCACTGAGAAGACAGGACATGTCTCTGAGGACGGAAAGGAAACACATCAGATAAAACTAATGTCAGATGAGCTGTAAGTTCAGGATCCTAAACACGCTCCTCAGATAGGCGGAAGAGAAAGCGTGCAAAAATAAAGCCCTGTTGCCAAGTTAAAAAGTAAACCTTTTTAAAGAACAAAGTCTGTTACCTCTTCACTAAAAACAGCAACACCAGGCCTGAAGATAATGTGCACAAAACCAGTAGGTGGAAAAGTTCCTTTGCTGCTGCGTGTAGCCAGCCCTTTTCTCATCTCTTTTTCTCACTTTGTACTGACTGTCAAGTGGTCTATCAAGAGGTTAGTTTGTAATTAAACTCAGATCTAATTGCTGGAACAAGTTACTAATTGTGTTCTTAAATCCTTTTCTTCTATACCCTAGAAACCAGTGCATTCTAGACTTTAAATGCTAGTGTTTTGAGAGAATCATCACGTAAGTACAGCTTTTAGCAGAAATTTTGTTCATTTGAAGCTTTTACCCGAAGCATCAATCAAGAAAACTAAAAAAAAAAAAAAAACATGAAACCAATTGGTGAAGGGAATTATCCTCCCTTCACGACAATAACAAAAAATAAATTTGAAGAAACGTTCTGCTTTCTCTCTTTCTGAATTATAGATGGTGCCACGCTTAATGATTGGTTTATATACTGAGCTCCATAGTCAGGAATCAGTCCGCTTTTAAATGGGGCTTCCTATCTTTAAAGGGTCAGTTGGGTGCTTTTGAGATGTGGAAAATCTTTTGAAGCCATTAAAATCCATCCCATGAGTCATCCCATTTTGAGAAAAAAAAAGAATGTGAGTGATGCCAGTGTCAGTTAAATCTGAGCTTGAGTTATGCAGAGTAAACAAAGCAGGGAAACAGAGAGTAGAGAAGAACAACAGAGCAGTGCCTTAGTTCCAATGACTAAACATTTGTTTGGCCTATCGAATGCTGGTGGAGGCTAGTGGCTCAAAAAGTTTAAAATGCTTTTTCTGTATTTGGAGAGTATGGTGGGTACCCTGAGCCTCTAACTCCCCATCTCTCCTCCCTAAGAAGTCCTTGACTTTTGGGTGACAGTGACCCCATCCCCAATCTGCATGTCTTCTGTTTATTAGTATAACCTTGTTGACCTCTAGCTCCTGGCCACAGTAACGAGGTCATTGGGCCTGGGATAAGCTCAATTCAAGTCACTGAAGGCAAACAAGACTCAGTTTCAGATCATCCTCTGTGGCAGCCAAGTCCAAGGTCTCTCTCCCGATTGAAATTGGGCACATGAAGCCCCAAGGAGCAAAGGCCTATCTTCCCACCCAGAATAATTTGAAATCCTTTCTCATTTTAGGGGATTTCTTTTAATGTTATTCACATTGCTTATAACTGAGAATCCTGACTGATGAAGTATGAGATGGCCAAGACTTACTTGATTTCTTCTAGAGAACTTGGACATAGGTTGAAGCTGACACCACAATCAGAGAGAGAGAGAGAGAGAGGCAGAGACAGAGACAGAGAGAGAGACAGATAGACAGAGAGAGAAAGGAGATATTGGTGACTTCATCAAATTGCTTGATCAAATTCACCTAAAATTATACTTCTAGCTTTTTCTTAAACTATGTGAGTCAGGAATCCTCCATTTATTGTTTCCAAAAGCATTCGCTGAGTATTTATTATGTGGCAGCCAGTGATAAAGAACCAAGTACAACTTTGAACAAGACATCCCAGGACTCCAGTGTGAGGACATGGAGAGTAAAACTAATAAATAAGTAAACAAGAAGAGAGAATGATAAATTAAAAGAGTGTATTGATTTCCTAAGGCTGGCATAATTAAATATGCATAATTAATAGATCAAATGGAAATAATTAAGTACCACCAACTGGCGGTCTTAAATCAGAGACCTTTATTGTCTCCCAATTCTGGACATTAGAAGGCCTCGTATCAAGGTGTGAGCAGGACGGTGCCTTCCAAGGGCTGTGAGAAAGAATCCGCTCCATTCCTCTCTCTCAGATTCTGGGGGTTTCCTGGCAATTACCAGCATTGCAGATGCATTACCACGATTTCTGCTTCAAGATTTCTGCTTCATTTTCTCATGGCGTTCTCTCCTGTATCTTTACATTGTCTTCTTTCTGTATATATCTGTCTGTGTCCACATTTCTCCTTTTGATAACAGTCATATTGAATTAGGGCCTATTCTAACGACCTCATCTTAGATATAGCTGCAAAAACCCTACTTCCAAATAAAGTCACATTCTGAGGAACTGGGGGTTCAGACTTGAACATCTTTTGGGGGGTAAGCAATTCAAAGCATAACATAGAGTATGGGATTAGGAATCACTTTAATGCATGAAATGCATTTCTGAGGAGATCTCATTTACTCAGAATTAATAGATCAAATGGAAATAAAATACTAGATATGACTATTAAGGGAGGAAAATAATCATTTCAGACAGAGAGAAAAGCTAGTGCATAGTTGTTAGTACACATCCTGGTAACAAACAAACAGACAAAAGACCAAAAATCAATGATAAAAAAGGCTTTGTATTGCTTATGTCCATCTGAGTTGTATTTTCTATAACTTGGAAGTGAAAGAATTTAATAAGTAGGATCTGACTGAATAATGCTTATTAGAATTTTACCTCCTAACTGTAATTTACTTATAAAATCCCCAGTCCCTACTTTCTTTCTTGCACAGTGAGGTGACTTTTTACTTTTTGACTTCATATTTTTGGACACTGTGATTTTTGGTTTTCTTCCATGTCCAGTTTCACTGTGCATTTCTGAGATGGGGGTTATCTTAGTACCAGTTTTCTCTCTGGTACCAGCCACATGCCTGACAAATAATGCACATGGACAACAATGTGGTGATTGTGGGGTGGGGAGTATAGAGTAGTAAATGGTAATGGGAAAATGTGATAAAAATACATACATACATACATACATACATACATACATACATACGTTGGAAGAAACAGGAAAAAAAAGAATGAGAGGAACCTCCATCTTCTTTAGGAGCAGCGGTATGCCAGTGAACAGTTTTTAAAAAGATTTTATTTATTTTTTTGGGGGGGGGAGGGAGAAACAGAGGGAATGAAGTGAAACATCCATGTGTGAGAGATACACCCCCAACCTGGGACCTGGCCTACAATCCTGGCGTGTGCCCTGATGGGGAACTGAACCAGCAACCTTTCAGTTTGCAGGTTGGTGCTCAATCCACTGAGCCAAACCAGCCAGGGCATGTGCCAGTAAATATTTAACATGTGACTTTCCTTGGAAAATGATAAGCCCTGATTTTCAGCAGGTGCCAATTTCCAGTGTGTCAATACTCCCACGGTGGCTGATTTCAAACAACAAACATGACATCTATGGGCTGAAGAGTACATACAGCCGCCTCTCACAAGCCAGTGCCACCAGGCTCCAACACACCATGGGCAGGAGATCTGATCTGGAGATCTGTCTGGGGCAAATGGTTCATGCTCTGCTCTCAGACTAATTCAGGTTGCTGATTTGTTGCTAGCTCTTAAAGCTGCAATTTTCAGAAATTTATTTATCTCAGTGAGTGTCAATGTCCCCCTTTATAAAATAAGAGTTATAGTTGCTGCAGAGGATTCTTATGGAAATCAAAGGGAATTATCATTGACATAGCAACCAACACAGCAGGGAAGTACAGGAAATGACTAATATGTGTTAGTTTTGTTTTTAATTTTATTGTTGACAGAAATATTTTCTTTCCTTTTGAATTTGGCCACAAAAATGAAAGTAAGTGTAAACACTGTAATTAGGCATGGAATTTTATCTGACCGAAAATTCCTCTTTCACTCTCACTGAATCTAGAAACATAGCAAAAATGCAGGTTTCTAAATGGACATCAATAATGACTCAATGACTAAAATTGAGCTCATGATGTTTAATCTATAATTGGTAACTGGCCACAGAGAACATCTGATATCAGTATCTGAAAAAAAATAGGGATCCTAAATCAACTGGTGATTCAAATGAGTCAAGAATGAGACAAATAGTAGGGATATCTTTGAGGACTTGGAGTCTTATCACTCACTGTCTTCAAAGACTGCTTTCTTTACGTACACATTAACTTTACTCCAAGAGGAGACTAGACAGCAAGACTCCACCTGTCCAAATTCAAGTTTGCAAATTGTTAGGCAAATTAAAAGAAATAAGTTACATAGGCTGTGTGTGTATGTGTGTGTGTATGTGAGAGAGAGACAGAGACAGAGAGAGACAGAGAGAGAGAGATGGAGACAGAAAGAGAAAGACAGAGGAGAAAGAATATAGCAAGTTAAATTAAAGAATATGTCCTTCACTGAAAGGCAGTGAAATTTTAAAATGTTTAATGTTCATGCAGACCCATACAGAACACACTCCCCATGGGATGGAGTCTGTTCTGCACAAAAACCCTGATCTGTGTGGAGAAGGGTATCAAGCCTGCTCCTGGACTCCATGTCAGGTCAGTTTTTAATGGAGATAAATACACTCAAGTTAACTTGCCTTTGTTTCCACTAGATTGGTTCATGGATGTCTGGTTTTTATTTTTAGTACTTTTCTTTTATCCACAATCTTTGAAAATGATCCAAACAAAATAGAAGGGCAAATGGCACAAACCACCAAAATCCCCCACTTGAAGAAGACAGCCGAATGCTTTGGTGAATATCCTTCTACGTCTGCACACACAATACTGTGCAATTTTGCAAACAAAACTCATGCTATATGTGCTACTGTTTAAGGATAATACACCAAGATATTTAATCACTACAATTTAGTAAATTTTGGCTGAAAATATGGAATAAAGTAATTGTATTCAGGTATCAAAGAATCACATGTAGTCAGTATCTACCTTAAAATAAAACATTTTTCTTTTGGCTTCGTTTCTAACAGGCAAGAAAGGGGCAACCTTGTTTTAGAAACCAGGCAGCACTATTATTAGAAATTTATCAAGCCTTTACTCATCTCTGGATTTTTCCCCCTCTGTCCTCATTGTATTTTATCTTCTCTTCACTGATCTTTTTTTTTGTAGATGACCTTTCACGTTATTTCTCATCTGCTGGTCCCATCAACCCTAACTTTGTATCTGCTAAAACTCAGGTAATTGCTTTTAGATGGGTATAATTAAGAAGCCATTAGTGTAAAGTTTCATTTCAGTTTACGCCTTGGTCTGCATTTGAGCAGAGAAATATGAAATTAAGGTATTAGCTCCTTTCAGGAGTATGAGTCACAAGCTAATAAGTTTCAGCAACAGTTTCTCAACTGTAATGATTGTGCTTTTCTCTTTGAAAATCTTCTCTTTGGAATTCTCATAGAGGGAATATTTCTAAAGAGAAGGGAGCAAATCTATAGAGACAGACCTGGATTGGGTACATGACTCCTGAAGTGTGAGTGTGCGTGTTGCCCCAGGAGGATCATAAGAGATTAGTAAAAAGTAGCTAATGTAAAAAAAAAAATCCAACATAGAAACCTCTCTGATTCCTTTCATTGTTATGTAAGAATTCTACCCTTTTGAAGACAACTGTGAGAGAGATTGTAAAGCATATTCCTGACCTTAATAAAGGAGTCCAAGTCAAGACGACCTAATGGGATTTGGTGTTAAACTTCCTACAACAGTAGTTCTCCAATGTGGCTGCATATTAGAATTACCTGTTATGTTAGTTTGCATAACCATTTTCTGCAATCTGGGCATCCTAAAATATTAAAAACATATCTTCTCACTCCTCTGAAGTCCAGAAGTTTCCATTCAAAGTGTTGCCCAGGTCATGCTTCCTCTGAAGACTCTAGGATAGAATTCTTCCTTGCCTTGGCTTAACTTTGGTGACACTTGGTATTCCTTGGCTCCATTGTCACACAGAGGTCTTACCTGTGTAGGTACCTCTGTGTGTCCTCTCTTCTTCCAAAGACACCAGTCCTTGGATTTAGAGCACACCCTAATCCAACAGGGCCTCGTCTTAACATTTGCATAGCAAAACATTTGCATCTTATCTTTTAATCTGCAAAGACTTTATTTCCAAATATGGTTACATTGTGGGATTCCAGGGTGATGCACATTTGGGAGGACGCTATTCAACCTATTATATCATGAAATATTAAAAAAATTGTAGTACCCATACTCTACTCCAGATTAATTAAATTATTTTTGGAAGGGTACACATTGAAATCACATAAGAAGCTTTAAAAGAAAATGATACTTAGGCACTTGCTGTTGTGGCTCAGTGGCTTGAGTACTGGCCTGCAAACTAAAAGGTCAGTGGTTCGATTCCCAGTCAGGACACATGTCTGCGTTGCTGGCCAGGTACCCAGTTGAGGGAGTGGGGAGGGTGTGAGAGGCAACTGATTGATGTATCTCTCACACATTAATGTTTCTCTCCCTTTCTTTCTCCCTCCTTTCTCCTCTCTCTAAAAATAAATAAGTAAAATCTTAAAAAAAAACAAGAAACTGATACTTGGGTCTTACCTCCAGAGATTTTGGTCTACAAAACAGGTATTCTAATAAGTATGACATTGGATTGTTAAAGAAAATAAATGAGATCATATAAAGTGCACAGTAGAAACTTGGCACATAACATATACTAAATTAGTATTTTGATTGGTTTGGTTTGATGGGTTTATAGAAATACAGGCATAATTTCATATATGTAAGTGTGTAATGTGTAATATGCATTATTACCCTATTCCTCTATCTTTTTTAGGACAAATCTGATGATCTGCTTTATATTTCTAGGGTCAAGGTTTTGCCTACTATATGGTTTGCTATTACTATAACCCTTACACA